>JAVSBV010170278.1:0-13894 GCA_033117975.1 Parotocinclus spilosoma | reverse complement strand
AGAATTTTGAGAAAAAAGATTAATTTAATACAATTTGGAATAAGGCTGTAACGTAACAAAATGTGGAAAAAGTGAAGAACTGTGAATACTTTCCGGATGCACTGTATGCAACCCATAAAATAATAAAAATGCAAAATAGACCTATGCTTGTATTAAAGGGTTATACATCTGTATGAAACATTGTTGAATCACTAGTCTTAACATTTACAACCTGATGGAAAATATCCAAACCATAATGACTTGGAAATTCAGGCCTTAAGAATTGTTGGTGACTGGAACTAAGCATAATAGGCATTCTTGAGATTTACTTTAAATTTTCCAACAGCATCACGAGCACCAATCCCCTGCGGACCTATTTTTTTAAGAAGATTATTTACAGTTACAGTTTTTATAATTAGTTTACAATTGTATAACACACACACACGCACACACACACACACAGACACACATATACTATCTGAACCTGTTTACACTAACCCAGTGTTTACCTCACTGTTATTTAAAAGATCCATTATCTTTAAGAGAAACACCTGCAAAGCTTATAAAAAACATTCATTAGTAACTATACTGCTTACAAAAAATAGGGGATATGTTATTTTCTATGTATCTACAGTGAATGGAATGTGCAACAAATTTAAATCAGCGTTTCCATAAACAGTGACTACCGCAGTCACTGGTGTATTTACTGTCTTATTTAGAGTGACATAAAGAGATAGTTTGTAATATGTCCTCATTCTGGCATAACCATCAAATGGCCAAACATGCTAAGAAACACATAAAGGAACAAAGTATGTAGATGTTGGAAAATCTTATTTAAACTGAATGAAAGAATGAAACATTTCAAATAACATCTCATTGGACTGCAGTTCTGCAGACTGAAATGCCTTATTGTTAAGAAAGAATGGCCAGACTGATTCGCTCTAACAGAAAGGTTATAGTAACTCAGATGATGACTCATGAGCATTCCTGATGTTGCTGATAGCAACATTAAATAAGCCAAAATAGTATACACAAACTAATAAACATTCTCAACAATGCATTGACACTGATGTGATGGTGGTGTGTTAGTATGTGTTGTACTTCAGTGGGCGAATCAGTCACAGCAGTGCTGCTGGAGTTTTCAACACATCAGTGTCACTGCTGGACTAAGAATACTCCACCAACCAAAATGTGACCTCTTACGAAGCATTAGATGATTACTAACGCAAGCTGTAACAGATAAGCTCCTGCTTCTGACTTTACAAACTCTAACTGCACTGTTGTGTCTGAGCCGATCGTACCAACAACACATATCATCATCACACGCCATCATCATATCAGTGTAACACTAGTGATGCAAATGATCCACCATCCAAATAGTACCTCATCTGTGCTGGCCCTGTCAGGGTCCTGACTGTTATTTAAAAGATAATCTAGTTCAGAACGGCCTAGATGGTGGACAATTTGCCAAAATGACCATCCTGCTTCTCTCAGTCTGTCTTTGAGTGCATCATAGAAGCATGTTTAGCAGTAAACAATGTCTTACTAAAAGGTACATTACCCAAAAGTAGCCTCTGAGAGCATTGTTATAGGAAAGCAAGGAAAGCACTTTTATGCTTTTTTGTGGCAAGACCAAATATCTAATTAGACCACACCTGTAATTATTTACATATCTCCCTACAGACATAACAGCATGGCAAGCTTTGGAGCAATCCGTCATCTAGGTGGATGTCAGTGGATGACATCTTTCTTTGGGTGCATTATTTTTTGTCAATGAGTGCATGTAGTGAAACAGATGGACTGCATCTCTCATCGCTGCGACAGTCTTTTAAATGACTTGCCTCTGTAAGTGTCAGCATCTTAGAGCATCTTAGCCAGGCATGAATCAGTTACTGCTCACACAAGAACCGACCCCATAATTACCTCATAATTGTACAAGGTCATGATCTGGTAAATTGCAGTGTCAGATTACTTGGAATTTCTTCTCAGAGCAGCTTCACACATAAACCCTAGCTGGTTGATTACCAATAAATCATGGCTAAAAGTGATTAGGGTTTACGTCACAAATCATAGCTGCTTTGTAATCTCTGCCTGTTGCTAACTGTTGGATTGTGACTGGGGATGATTTTTGACTATTACTGATGCCCCCATTACACTCACACTGTCAGTCATGCTGGCAAATAATATTAATAGTCTAGCTGAAACATTGATTTTGTACACATTGGTTATTTGGGTCAAATTAATTGTGATAAACAGCAACAGCCAAAGTTGTCACTGGAATGCAATCTTGATTTACTGGACAGAGGTCTGAGCCAGTCATTTCATCTGGCCTCCTATGTTTCTATATCGTCTATTTTACCCGTTGCTGGTTAAGATAATATAATAATGTAAAACTGAACTTTGAGACAATGTTCCATTGTAAAAAGTGCTATATAAATTTGACTTGAATTAAAGTTTAAATTGTCACCTTAAAATGACATGTTTTCAAA
This sequence comes from Parotocinclus spilosoma, assembly GCA_033117975.1. Classification (NCBI taxonomy): domain Eukaryota; kingdom Metazoa; phylum Chordata; class Actinopteri; order Siluriformes; family Loricariidae; genus Parotocinclus; species Parotocinclus spilosoma. The sequence continues at coordinate 11,426 of JAVSBV010170278.1, read as the reverse complement.
CAGCAGCTTTAATTCTGCATATTGCACATTTCTCACTAGATCTTTAAAAGGCCAATCCCAAATTAAGAAAGCCTAGGGTGACAGTGGAAAGAAAAAACCTCCCTAAATGTTGAAGGAAGAAACCTTCGGAGGACTAAGCTTTAAAAAGGGACCCATCCTCCTTGGATTGCCCACTTCAGTTCTCATGTTCTCCAAATATTTCTGTGTATGACATGCTAGCATGGCAACTATTTGAAAGTAAGTAGGTAGCTCCTTTACAATAGTTTGACCACTTAAAATGTTCCTTTATTTAACTTTAATAAATGAGTTCACTTTAACCCCTGACTATGCACAGGTAGCACATTATATGTTTACTGCAATATGGTAGGAAATCAGAGTACAAAGAAGACACTCACATGGACATTTACCATGGGATCTCTGGAGCTGTAAACCAACTTTGATAACCACTGACACACCATCTTGCCCAAGCGGTTTTATTTCTAAACATGGCCACTAAAAAGTTGGGACACATAAAAGAAACACATTTGCATTTTCTTTAAATTGTATCTCTTTGCAGGCAGTACAAACCCATTTCATTTAAATCAATAATGACATTCCTAACACAGACTTTGTAATACCGAGAAATTAAAGTTAGAAGTGTGTCATTATGTGTTCATACAGTAGCCATGTCAACTTTGTCATGAAAAAGCATTAATCAGAGTACAATTAGGAAACAAAATCCTATGTAAGATGTAATAGAATCAGACCAAACAGCAGCTTTCAAAGCAATTTCCACTAATGCTTAAAATTACCAATTCATGAACACACTACCCTCTCTATACATAAGTTCACAGTAAACCCAAATAATTTTTTGAATAAAAGTGTTGCGTGTATGTGAACTCAATAGACCCAAGACCATACATTACTGATTCTATTAGCTATAGGTATTAATAACACACATTTAAACTATAAGCCTAAAGGTACATTTAAGTAAAAATATCATATACTAACTCAAAAAGTGTTTATACTCAGAACGCAGTATGACTGGCACAGTGACTTTTAGGGGTTAAAATCACTGGATGGAATCACTGGAACATTTTCCCAACATTACTTACAGTATTGTTCACAAATCTGGGGAACCTTAGTGACTTAACAAGACTTTTGTATTTTCTAAATGTAAGGAAGTTAAGGTCCTAGAGAGTTAAAGCATTACAACCATCAAGTCTAAGAGACTTATAAGGATGTTCTTCCACTTCTGCCTGTGACTGACTGGCTAATCTGGGTGCTAGATTGCAAGATGCAGCTTTTGCAACAGAAAACACCTGTTATTTCATAATTTATGTCCAGGATTTGCCAAACCAAAATGTATCAATATGAATGGATGGATATTTGAATTACAAACCACTTTTACAAAACTGTGATTTTCAACTCAGAGTTACTAAGCATGAAAACCAAAACAAACTGTACATGGTTAGACATTTTGCTAGTTTTAACCCCCTTTAGTAGGAAGTTACAGTTCTTGATCAAGGTCTCGGCAGTAGTACATTTACATTAACGTCATTTAGCAGACGCTCCTATCCAGAGCGACTTACAATTCATACAGTCTTACAATCCAAGCAACTGTGGGTTAAGAGCCGTGCTCAGGGACCCAACTGTGGTAGCTTGGTGGAGGGGGGATTTGAACCCCGGACCTTCTGGTCCATAGTCCAGTACCTTAACCCAGTCCCAGTAGTAGCTTGGTACAGCTGGGATTTTTGCCTCATCTTTAACCACTGCCCCTTAGATTGGAATACTGTGGTATATGAATTGCAGCCTTTAGAGCACTGACTGAGAAATGTTTTATTTTGGAAAACAGGCCATTCTTGTCATTCATTGTTCCAAAACGAGCTTTGGTTAGAATAATACAGTATAACATTAATACAGTAAAGGATATGTTTAAACAGCTTATCATAGACAACATACAATAATATAAAGCTAGGGTCTGCCAGTACATTTTTGGTCTAAATTTATAAGGAGTCTACTTAAGTTTGTATTTCTTAGCAGCATGCCAAGATACTTGGTGTAGCTCTATGTGTTGGGCAGCAGTAGCCAGGACTTGACGACAGAAATACAATCGACTGAGTGCATTATTCACATCAGCAAGGCAGTCCAATCTACTGCTGCCAGATATGGATAGGAGGAAGAGAGGCAGATATAAGGGAAAAGAACCTGGAAAATGTTACTGATATTAGATCTGACCTGTATAAAAATACTACAAATGTCATTCATCAAAGAGGACAGCGCTTCCTCTTCAGATTTATTTTCATGCCAAACTGTAGACAGGAATGAACAAGCAGCTTGTCATCTGCGATCACTGACACAGAGCCAGTCATCCAATTCTGACAAGCAACCAAACAACTTTTTGTTTCCACAAATTAGGCCCTCTGTTGGTTCTGAAGCACATCAGTGCAGTATGCATGTCGAACTCCTTCTGGTTTACAAAGGAGCCAGCTGTTTGATGAGCGCAATGAGAGATGATGGAAGTGACGCAACACAGATCATGCATATGCCAGCTTGGTTTGCTTTCCATTGTAGAAAATGTCTTCAACAGAAATTCCCAGACCACTGATTACTTACATATTTTTTTAATTAACATTCTTTTCTCAGCTCAAGTTTAACACATTGCTGCAAATACTTGCAGGTTATACTTTTATGACTATGCTTTAAAGTACTAAAATCAAAGCCTACATTGACTATCTATTCATAAGATCATTGTAAGATTACCTAGATCTGCAGTTGAGGAAATACAACAGTGTTTGTAAAATGTCCCAATATGCACACATAAAGCAACATCAATGCTCACATTCCATCACATTCACACACTTGTGCCATTCACCTTCGGCGTATCTGTATTATGTATTTGCAATATTTGCATTCATTGTCTTATCTGCTAGTCAGAAACTAGTCAGTTTCGTGGGAAAGCCGGTGCCTAGGCGGTGCCATGGGGCACAAGGCAGGAACAACTTTAGGCAGGTCATCAGTGTATTACAGGGCACACACACTCATACACACACTGACGAGGGGCACTTTAAAATGCCAATTTACCTAACACAGGTCTTACAGACCAAACCAGTAGCAGAACACAGTACTTATTAAGCAGTGAGCAAAAGCAAAGTCCCTTACAGTTATAATAGACCACAGAAAGCCATACCTTCTAATACAGTACAAATCATTGGCTCAGTATCTATTTTAAAATAGAAATATTTGAAAAATACCACGTATTTAACTAAAATCTACACAAAATTATCTACACAGTGGTGTTTGAATATGTGTGTGCATCAATTTATGGAAGTATAAAACAACAGCTACATTTCTCGAAGAGAATGCAGTTGTGCTTGCATTCTGTGGCATACCTCACTAGTTAAACTCTGTGCTTGGTTAGTCAATAAACAGAATTCCAGCCCATCAAACTCAACAGTAAGTACAATCATGTTATTAACCTAAATAAACATAACTTTATAAATGTTATTATTGAGTCAAAAAAAAAAAAAAAAATATATATATATATATATATATATAATATATATACTTGTAATTCATTTATTCCATTGATAGTCCACAAGGGGAAATGTCAGGTATACAAAACATCAAAAACACACAATAATGTTTATAGGTTACATGTTATAAATACATATGACAAATTAAATAGCCATGTGTCCCTGAGTTCTCTCATTTGTTACATTTCATACTTAGAAGCCTACATTTGAGTGAATGATCGAAATAAATGGTTGAACTGAATTTGTAAGCTTTTATGGTAAATGATTAAAATGAGCAGTTAGAAGTGTGTCATTGTGTGTTCATACAGTAGCCATGTCAACTTTGTCATGAACAAACATTAATCAGAGTATGATTAGGAAACAACATAAATTGCAAGATGTAATAGACTCAGACCAAACAGCAGCTTTCAAAACAATTTCCACTAATGGTCAAAATCACCCCTTTATTAACACACTACCCTCTCTTTACATAAGCTCACAGTAAACCCACAGTGGGACATTTATTTATACAAGTGTTGTGTGTAACATTGTGTGTGAACACCCCAGACAATACATTACTGATTCTCTTTCAGCTATATGACTTTTAGATTTTCTAAGTGTAAGGAATTTAAGGTTCTATAGGGTTAAGCATTACAACTAGCATTGCTAAGACAGTGTACCATGTTCAAGCTATATTTTGAACCAGGGTCCTTTTACAGAAATGGTGTACACTTTTAATGCATTTGAAACACTTTTATTAAAAACATACACATACAAAATGATTACAACATTTATGTGCAGATCTGCAAACCTACGTAAAGATTAACCACAGCACTGTGCATGCTTGGTCAGGAGGAAATATGCCAAATGTATTCTGCTGGGTGTACTGCCAAAAATAAAGTGGAGCAGTCAAGCTGATTAAAAATGTTAGTAACCATCACACATGTAATGTCCTCTACTGCAGGGCTCTAGAATATTTCAGCATGGGGCTGTTACACACCAGCAGTAGCCCCTTAGGTGCAATGCAGTGTTTCAGCAGACTGTAAGATTTTATTTGACGCATAAATGATTCAGATATCTTAAAGAATTCAGAAAATGGACCCTTTCACTGATGGTGCTAGAAGCATCCACCTCTAAAGAGACAGTACTGCTTGACAACACCATGACACAAAGCAAAGGAGGATGATAAGGTCTGATCACGACACACAGCTGCTGTCGGGGCCATTTAGACCACATCCCATTTCTATGTGGCGTTCTCTACAGCACTAGCCTCCTGTTCTTCTGTAAGGTCAAATTCATAGCAACATGAAGTCAAACAAAGCAGCAGCATGACTTTACAAACAACAAGCTCAGCTTGGACTAGAGGTTTTTACTTTTTACTATGATTATTTTTTCCACTAGGATTATAGAGGCAGTACTATGTCCTGCAATCATTATCACCTTCCAATAATGATCAATGAACCCTCAGTAACATTCTGCAATACCAAATTAAAAAAATAGTAAAATATAAGAATATTTTAAAAATGCTCCTTACATATACTTTGGGTTTATATCAGTGCAGGCAGTATAAACCCAGGATATTTAATATCTTGCCTGCTTAACGTTCATTAATCAATTTTACTTGTTAATAAACACGCAGACCTGCAACACATTGTAACAAGTTGGGACGCAGGTAATTAAATTTAATTGATTTGGTAAAAAAACAGTGGACACAAAAAGTCTTTGATAAGCAAAGGTGGGCAGAGGATCATCCAGTGGTCAACATATGTGCAAAAAATGTAAATGGTTTAAATGTTTCAAAACTTATTGATCTCTCATTAAATACTCTGCCTTTACTGGATGCTGCTTTTGTACCATGATTGTAATCACCTTTTGACATCACCTGTTTAAAATCACATAATCGTGTAGTTTTTGTAATCATAACTAGAGTCTATAACTAGAATCTACTAAATTGATTCTTTCCCAACTACTGCATTTTTTAATGTGCTACAGCCCTAAAATGCACGCATGAATGCTTATTATCAAACAAAACAAAATTGATCAGAGAACACATGAAACATCTCAGGTTCAAACTGTTTGTAATTAAATAAATCACAGTAAATGTAAGTAACACTTAATTTCATACCGTCCAACATTTTCTGATTTGGGGTTGCACAATTAATTATTTACCAAAACTGCTTTGCAAAATATCTCTTACACAAACACTCGCAATTTAAATAAGACCTATTCTGGATCATGTTTTAGTAATAGTAAATATAATATATTTCAGGCCATTGGTGTGGCTGTGTCTGCACTCAACAGATATAGATTCCTTTTAATCACTAAATCATTAAGGAGTACTGGGTTTGTATCTTGTCTGAGTATTGTATACCAGCAAAACCACGGTTTTGCTTAGAAGCCACAGATATGATCGCATTGTTTATATCTGAATTAACTTTTGCCATTCCACTTTCCCACAACCCCATTGAAAGTGGATTGTGTAGGAGACAAAGAATGAACTGTGGCATGTACTAACCTGTGGTGAGTGGGATGGGATAAATTATGGCAGAAATTATGGGATGGTGGATAGACTGGGAGACTCTGAAATGGAATAAGATATAGGATACGATGTAATTACAGAGCGATGAACTATGGGACTAGAAGAATAAACCTCGAGATAGAATATGGGGAGGGATAGAGGATATAAAAGGATAAATGCTAGAAGATGACAATAGGGTTGACATGGAAAAGTATTGGGCTTGGAAAGTCACCAGCAGAGGGAAAGGATTAAGAGACAAACTAGGACACAGGCTTGCAGCTGGATATGAACCTGGATATTGTCTGAAAGATGGACTGTGGTGCAGAAATCAGACATAGGTTTATACATTGGTATTGGACCACAGAATGAACCTTCAGATGGGCTAGGATATGGGCTAGTACAGGAAGATTTAAATGTTGTTGTGTCTGCCTTATTTTATTTGATTTAATAAAACTGACAGATACGTGAAGTGGCCACTTAAGTTTGAAAAAATACATCCAGTGCACGTCAGCCAGAATAGTCATTAGCTCTTCTCGTGAGACCAGACGTAGGCTGTTAAAAGATGTAAAATGCAGTAAAACAGACGCAGTAATCCCTAATATATACTGTATATATATATATATATATATATATATATATCTGTCTGACTTACAGAACCTCCCATTCAAGACTCACCCTCTTTTTACGACAGACAGCCAGTTTGTTACCCGGACAAAATGCAACACACACAGACTACACATGCAACACTAACCTGAGACGTTCCTCCTCTTTCTTGCGAAGTTTCATGTCTCTCTGAACCACTTTGAGCACATGCTCAGCCTCATCCTCAGTCAGTCCGGACAGGTCAAGTTTCCGCCCCATCACAGCTGCCAAGTCAAGGTTCAGGAACATTCACAAAATGATCAGTGGGAGAATAATGATCAGAAAGCCAGGAGTTGGTGAGAAGAGTTCCTAAGAAAAACAAGGAAAAACACTTTAATATAGCATATTCCAAAGTAGTGAAATGGTCTGGAAATGTTGGTGGTTTTCTGTTTAAGTGCTCTTAAAAAAAAGGTTGTTTTAATACTAGGCAGTATTTTAAAGATGTATCTCCATATTACATCCCAAAGACTTTTCATATTTAGAACTGGGACAGTTGATTCTTAGTGGTTTAGGTTCCGGAGTGAGCATTGGCATTTAACTAGAAGGTTGAGAGTTCAAATTCCAAGGGTTTCATGCAAGAATATTATTACATAGACCTTTTAGATTTGAGAGAAACAATACTGCTGGAAACTCGGGTCATTATGATGGTGGGCTAGCGCATTAGAATGCTGCATCTTCAAGGCAATCATGTTAGCTGTTATTTATTAACCACAGAACGAACATACAAACAATAACTATTGAAAAATGTATGTAATGTAATGTAATGTATTGAAAAATGGTGGTATACAGCAAAGATCCTATCAAGGGGCAGCTCTCTAGGTGGGATGAATTTCCACGTCTAACAAATATTTTTTTCTCTACTTGATCTGGATATTGATAATATAATGAATTAATAAAATCCATCCATTATCTGCTGCTTAATCCACATGGGGTCTCAGGCCAGCCGGTGCCCATCCGGCAACTCTACGCGCAAGGGCTGGAACAACCCTAGACAGGGTGCCAATCCATTGTAGAACACACACAGTCACAGACAGTCACACATTTAGAGCCACTTTAGAGTCACTATTTAACCTAACACGCATGTCTTTGGACTGTGGGAGGAAACTGGAGTACCAGGAGTAAACCCACATAGACAGGTGGAGGACATGCAGATATATCTGTAATGTGTTTATTTGCCAGTAAAAATCTTACTAAACATCGTCTAAATGCAGTGATTCTGTGTTTTTTTTGCCAAGGGTTGGATGACAATAGGGCAAATGCATGAGCGAGTGAGTGTAACACACAGAAACACTTTTGAGATACCAGTTGACCAATTTGTCTGAATAAAAAACAGTTGAACTGGAGGAAACCCTTGTATACAGAGGAAGAACACATTCCAGACAGGCAGATTCTAGTACGGATATCAAACCAGGGATCTTAGGAGTTCTGAGTGCTTACAAATTCAAGTGTATTTTGAGGACAGTTATTTACTCATTTATGTTTTAATCTTTCTTATTTTGACCCTGGGTGTTCTGGCATAGATGGAATGCCAGGCCAATCCATGCACAGCAGGGTTCACTGGTGCAAAACTATGGATGATCTCCCTGACACAACAAATTGTGCCTACATGTGACACCCTAAAGGTAATTCTGTGACTCACACTCAGGTCTATATGATAATGGGCTAGTGCATTAGAGCACTGGATCTCCTTACCACCAAGACAGTCACATTAACTGTAATAAATCCACCACAGAAAAAATATACAAACCAAAACGGTTCATATTGGAAAAATCGGGAGGTGGTGTATCACAAACTAGCCAAGCATTAAAAATAGCTTAATATGCTTAATGTTCTGTAAAATGGTTTACAGTATAGAAAAATTACTTTGTATGACCGAGAATGTGTTTAATCATTTTTTACTCTGTGTGAAAGCTACAGGTAATGGGATTGGCTGTTTCTGCAGTCCATTTTGTATAGTGTTATTTTGCACACCTCACTCTGCTGGAATGCTATGCAAGTTCTCACATAGCACTTATTACTGGAGTCTGGACAGGTCTGCAAACTCAGCTAAATGTCCATGAAAAGACTGGTTTCTTAAAGTGCCGGTTTGCTTAGCAGTGCAAATTCTGACAAGAACACTTTATTTTGAAGTAGTGAGCAGGGCTGTACTGAATGCAACTGATTCTTGATTAGCTGATTACAATGCACAAAACTGATGACTCAGTCGCTGTCGTGCATGTTTACCATTATAAACGCACAATATATAACACACTTTTTCTGTCAAAAAGCTTAGAGAAAGCTGTTGTTCAATAGCTCTGAAATGGCTCTCTTTTTTACAGCAGGAATAACGTGTGTGAAATGACAATTTTCATTTAGGAAGAATCACATTTCAGAGCCGGCACTATTCATGGTGATTAAATGATCTACTGCTTGATTCAGATTGCGGTTGTGTTTTGTTGGAAGTAAATGTAGCATTACTAAATATTAAGCAGTAGTCTGGACAAGGGGGTTGCGTACTGGCTTTTCTCTTTTGCACTGTTCAGGGATTGCATACAATTTTGTTGTACCTTTGGCATAATGACAATAAAGGTTCTCTTCTATAATGTATTACGTGTATTCTTGTCAGACCATTAATTTGTTTAGAGGAGAATACTGTGGTGTTTTAGAAGGTTCTATCATTGTCTTCTATTGTATTGTTTTGTTATATCTATTCAGTGAAAGCTTGAAATTTGATTTAAATTAGTTTGAATTGGTCCCAGAAGGCCGTTCATACTATCACCATAAGAATTAATGTAAATAGGACTTACCTGTTCCTGACCCTGTTTATATGTACATTATATTATAAATATATATAGATAGATAGATAGATAGATAGATAGATAGATAGATAGATAGATAGATAGATAGATATAGATATAGATAGATAGATAGATAGATAGATACATATATTAATTATAGTTAATCTACCATGCCTATATGCCTATAAACACACCATAATTCTCTTTCTCCACCAACTAGGCTGGATTGTGTGCATTGTCATTGGAAGATCGCACCACTTCATTTACGGTTCAAAGTTGAGGTGAAGATGAGTTTGAGTTCTGAGGTTCCAGTGTAATTATATGAGATGCAAAGCACTCTGAGAAATGTATTGATCTATTTACCAATAAGTATCAGGTGACAACTTTTGTGCATGCATGCTATACACACTATACAGAAGTGTTCTCCGTGAAAGGCCATCTTGTACAATGCATTTTTTATGCAAGGCAGTGTAGAATGCTCTTAAATGCACTCTGCGCTGTGCTATGAAAAATGCATTTTAAAATATTCCTTCTCTCTCTCTCTCTCTCTCTCTCTCTCTCTCTCTCTCTCTCTCTCTCTCTCTCTCTCTTTCTCGCTCTTGCTCTCTTTGTAGGTTTTGACAATAAAGTGCAGCATTGCTATGTCTATTTTGCTTTAGAGAGGATGAGAGAGAGGCATAGTGGTAAGGAATAATATACTGTATGAGGGAAATATTCACCATTGTAATGAAGCAGCCAGTGGGAAGCTATTAGTCAGAAGGCTTTTTATAGGAAAGTGAAGGACAGGAAGGTAGAGCGAGTTTTCATTCAGATTATAAAATAGGAACTAGAGTGAAGAGGGGGGTGGAGACAAGGAATGAGTGTGCATTAAAGGCTACGGCTGCTCTTTGGAAATATGGGAGATTTGACAGTGAATAGAGAGAGGTTGGAAGAGATACAGTGCAAAAGATGGCGAGAAAAAAAAAGAAAGGTGAAACTAAATGATACGCCTTAGGTGATGACTCAGTCAGTCATGCTATTTAGCTCAACCAATCTTGCTACATCCAGGTTGTTTACATTCCTGCTGCTCCTGGCTGACACACATCAACACATTTACATATAAAACAGATATCATTAATCACCATGCAGCATCTTTATTAAACATCCCAAACACCCTTCAAAATCAACACCTCTAAATATACCAGCAACAAGTACACTCTCGGCATCTCTGTACCTACTGTCAAACTGCAGTCTAATTAAATACACCGGCACATACAAGTCTTAGATGCAATCAAACAGGACAAAAAGCATATGTTATTGCCTCAAATGTGTTTTCAATTCCTCAAGGTTGATGCATTCATTATGATATCTGAAAGAAGTGGAGTTTTTACACAGCAAGAGAACCAGCATGCACTGACAAACTCTTTAATAAAGCATATTCAACCACACATTAAACATACCGACTCATAATGTCATGTAATATTCTGACAAGGTTTAGTCTAAGGTTACCAATGAAAGTAAATCTAAAACCATTCCACTATTTTGTCAATCAAATTCAAAACTTCGATTTTTGATTTCCAAATCTTGGAGTTAGGGCAATTAACTTGAAAATAAATTGAAACTGACATTCAGAACAATGAACTAATGTAATCTTGTCTATTGTCTAATAACTGTCTATTATTTCAATATGTTTGTTAATATTTTTTGGACCTCAGTGAGAGCCATTATCCACAAATGGCAAAGACATGGAACAGTGGTGAACCTTCCCAGGAGTGGCCAGCCGCCCAAAATTGCCACAAGAGCGCAGCGATGACTTATCCAAGAGGTCACAAAAGACCCCACCACAATGTCCAAAGAACTGCCTCAGGTAAGGTCAGAGTTCATGCCTCCACCATCAGAAAGAGACTGGACAAAAATGGCCTGCATGGCAGAGTTCCACGAAGAAAACCACTGCTAAGCAAAAAGAACATTAAAGCTCGTCTCAATTTTTCCAAAACACATCTTGATGATCCCCAA
>JAVSBV010170248.1:0-13896 GCA_033117975.1 Parotocinclus spilosoma | reverse complement strand
TATCACAGGACAGGCAAGGGGCGTTGCAGACATGAGGCTAGCAGGGTGTGCACCAGGTATTGGTCTGGCTGGCAGGCTCCTTTCGCTTCCTTCTCCACTGCTTACGGCCTGACCTGGGGGGTGGAGGATCAGGGCCGTTTGGATGCTCCATGGGGCAAAAAATGTGGCCCACCGGGTAAATAGTGAGCTCCAGGGGCGGCTGATACTCTCAATCCAGTTCAGCATCAGAGTCAGATGGGTAGGGGAACACCCTGGGGACACTAGAGTGTCCACTTGCTATTTCCTTATTTTGGTCAGGTCTTCTGTCAAGAACGGGAGAGGAAGGAGACACAGAGGCAGACATAAATGCGAGTGAAGAGGGTTTATTTACAGTGTAAGACATAGACAAACAGGGCTGCGACATTACAGAGCAATACATGAGCTTGCCCAGTCTGCTGACAGTGATCCAGACACCAGTCAAAGTAATAGATAATCTTTCTTGAATTATTTATATTATGTGCTTGGCCCCTATAATGTCCCCCTTTACCTTTTGTTTCAGATTTCAGAAAGAAAAAAGTGGATGATGCCCTAATTAATGTGGTCATAAAAGACTCCCAGCCCTTTTCCATTGTGGAAGATGTGGGTTTTAAGAAGCTCATTTGTGTACTGGATCCAACATACATTCTGCCAACCAGACAGTTGCGTATTGTAGGGGCATGGATTAAGTGTTTAATTTCTACTTGAACATTAAATTAATAGTAGGCTACATATTCATATTTGTGTTTACAAACTCTGAAGTGGTGGACAAGCAGTATGAAGAGGCTAAAGAAAAGGCCAAGGAGAAACTCCAACAAGTTGTTTCTGTCAGCCTCTCATCAGACATGTGGACTTCCATCATCATGAAAGCATACCTTGCCGTGACCTGTCATTTCATTGACGGAGAGGACCAGCTTGAGACAATTTTGCTTGGGGTAGAGCATTTTCCAAGCACTCATACTGCTGAGTACTTGGCATTGGCTCATACAAGATTCACGGAGGAGTGGGGCATACAGGACAAAGATAAATGTCTAGTGACAGATGCTGCAGCCAACATGATTGCATGTGTTAACAATATGAATGTAGTACATGCTCTATGTATTGAACATTCTTTGAATTTAATTGTCAAAAAGTAATTTGATGAAGTACCAGGTCTGTCTGAGTTGAGAGAAAAATGCCGCAAAATGGTCACGTATTTCCGAACCAGCAAAAGAAACAAAAGACACACTGACACAAGTACAGAAACAGATGGGACGACCTGTTTTTAAGATGATAATCAAGGTGGACACCAGGTGGAATAGCACATACAACATGTTGGAGTGCCTGTATGACCTCAGAGAACCAGTTAGAGCATCTTTGGCCTCTCTATGGACCGAAATAACCCCACCAACATCTTTGAAGTATGCCACCATCAAAGAGACAATTCAGGTTCTCTGTGCATTTCAGCAGGCTAATGTAGAGCTGTCAGAAGATAAATGGGTGAGTGCATCTAAGGTTATACCTATGATGAAGATGCTGGGCCACACTACCTAGTTTAAAACTGACAGCTTAATTACAAACTTGGCAAGGCAACTTGGTGCCAATTTGGTACGCCGGGTCATAGACCGTTCGTTGAAAGCAATAACTGTGATGACCATGCCCATTTTACTGGACCCACGATTTAAAAACCTGGGTTTCTTGAGCTCCACAAAATTAGAAGAAGCAATTACAAGGCTGAAAGATGAATCGTGCTAAGATAATAAGAAATACTCCCTCGTCAACCCCCCTACAGCAACCAGAGACTTCACAAACTGGCCAATCTTTAGACAATAGTAAGTCTTTATTCAGTTGAGTAATATTATATAATGTCAATGTCATTAAAATATGTTTTTTCCCCTTGTACACTTATAGGTGACCTTTGGCATCTCCTGGATAGCACTGTGGGACAGAGCAGGCAAAGCTCAAGTGCAACAGCCGATGCTACAATTGAAGTAGACCGTTACTTGTCTGAAGTAAACCTGCCAAGATCTGAAGATCCACTACTATACTGGAGCAAATAAAAACTACAATTTCCTCATTTATATCAGCAAGCAGTGACATTTTTATGCACTCCAGCTTCCTCTGTGCCATGTGAAAGGGTGTTTTTAAGGCTGGGGAAATTGTGTCTAAGAAAAAGGAATCGACTCAATCCCAACACTGTTAAAAAGCTTCTTTTTTTAAAAATAAAAACCAGTACCGTATTTTCCGCACCATAAGGCGCACTGTATTATAAGCCGCAGTCTCAATTATGGGCTCTATTTCTGTATTTAACCCAGAAATAAGGCGCACCATATTATAACCCGCTATGGGGCGCCATTTGTTAAGTGGAGCCCTTGTTAAATAACACCAGCATTTTTGTCACATTTAGCGTTAACACTAACGTTTTTTCAACATTTAGCACTGCCTATTGTAAAGTGTCTAAAATAATTTTAATTATGCATTACATAACAAATTATCACTAAATATCGTCGGCCTAGTAGGTTTATCCACGTGAAAGACCGTCATTGTAAAGCAGGAAGTACAGAGCAACGGCAAAGTCTTTATGACTTAAATGGAAACAACAAACAGGAAAACAGCACAACTTAAAACGTAGATAGTCTTTCTGAAACTAGTTAAATATTTAATAATTAAATATATATAGCATTTATCTTAAATATTTGTATGTAGATTTATATTTAACATTTACATTAAATATTAAGTGATAGTTTATATGTTAAGCATTTAAATGCACCATTTACATTTTCTTAAGACACTTTACAATCGGCAGTGTTAATGACACTAAATGTCACGAAAATGCTGTTGGTATTTTACAAGTGTTCCGCTGTACAAACAGCGCTATGTTCAAAACATACGGCCTACAAAAAAAGTAAAAGAAGCGAAACATTGATTTTAGTTTAACTTTATTCTACTATTTAACAAAACACTCACATTATTTTTTTATCAATCTTCTCCCACAAATCCACAAAAGCCTTCATCTTCTGTGTCTGAATTGACCAGCTGGGCTATTTTACTATCAAGCACAGTGAATTCCCTCTCATCACGAGGCTGAAGCTGGCTACGTATTTGCTGCCTGCGATTCACTTAAAATAAACTTAAGGCACGTCATATTTAAAAAAAAAAAATTCCATATTTTTTTTTTACTCTCATACTAGCCTCATACTTTACAGTCACAGTGGTGATTTAACATAGCACTTTCCAATTCCATTGTCCTTACGACTGTAAGTCCGCAAAAACGCATCTGCACATGAAATGCAGAACGGTTAACGCACCCTCTCAGTTACAGCAGTTACTGTTCAGCAATGATGCCGGCTTTTGCTAAAGCTCGGACAACAGTTTAGGCAGAAACCTTAGCCCAGGCATCCACAATCCATTCACATACGGTGGCGTGTTCTCTGCTTGGTTTATGTACTGTACGTATTACGTAACGTTCCCTGATTGGTTTACGTACTGTATGTATTATGTAACATTCTCTGATTGGTTTACATACTGTACACATTACGTAACGTTCTCTGATTGGTTTACGTAGTGTATGTGTTACGTCCCTGTGTCAGCCAGAAATGGACCGACAATCAATAAAGCGGCGCGCTTACCAAAGTATCACAACAATAGATTTTGGAACTCAGTACACATATAAGGCGCACCGAATTATAAGGCGCATGTCCGATTTCTGTGAAAATTTAAGGCTTTTAGGTGCGCCTTATCGTGCGGAAAATACGGTAGTCTGTGAGCATTTTGCAGGTTTAATACAGAGATTGTTAGCGTATGTGTTAGCAAATTTCTCTAATTAGAGGGTCTGAGTATGTCTTATGAGCATGGATGGCTTGTAGAATTCTGCCTGCTTAAACATGTGTAAGTAGTCAGTGCCTTTGGCCTGTGATATTGGCAGCTCCCTAGGGTTTGAAATAATTCAGTAGCCATGTGATGTTAAAAATATAGCTAGCTCTAATGCTCAGCCTCACACTTTAGCAGTGCTGCAAATATAGTTACAACAGTGCAAATATTACACTGTTAAGAAACAACTAAAAAAAGAAAATCACCTATCACTTCCTCTGATTCCATCTGAATCTAATTTGTCTAATAAAGTTGACAAGAGCCCGCTTTGAAAACTGTGATATATGTAAACAGGAAGAGCAGTTGCTTCTGCCCCTAACATGGTGGTGACATGGTCATCCATTAGTCTAGGGAATGTCTTTTCCATAATCTGTACATGTTTTGCATCTGTTAAATAATGAAAACTGAAATTTATAGAGGTCATATTTTCCACATTCATCATCTTTGTATTGCAAAAGTAAAAAAAAAAAAAAACTAAACTAAACTAAATTAAATTAAGTCACAGAAACTCAGTCGATGATTTATAGGCTTACTGGAGCTTGACTTTGTATTATGTCTCAGTAAAACAGATTAAAACAACTATTTATATATATTGGAGTTGTGTTGACTCTGCATACTCCTTTAGAAGCTTTTTTTTACTTTGCACTTCCTTTACTCAGTCATATTTTATCCACCAGCTTGCTTTATCAAGGTCATGGTTGTGATTGTGATAATTAACACAATGGCCTCCATTTAGCCTTCTTTTTCTCAGGAATAATTCACAGTGTTATCTTTATGTATGGGTTTTTCCAAGTACCACTGGGCCAAATTAAGGTATGGTGATGTAAGTCAATGACTTGTTCTTCAACTTTCAGTTTCTCATGTTTGGTGTCGCTATGGTGGATTTGATAAGAATATATTATTTCTGGCTCATCCCTGGTGCATAATGTTACCGTATTAACAAAAGAAAATATGTTTATACATTGCTACTACTGTTCAAATTACACAGTGATTCTCTTAACGAAAAGCAGTTAACACGATGAGTGTGTTTACATGCTTTTAATAATCTGATCATCTGAACAATTTGGTCATATTTCTGCAGTTAACTGATGTTTCAAGTGGATCAAAGTCTAGAAATCAGATCAAGAACTAATATAAATATATCTGTAGAGCTTTATGTCAGTAATCAGTGTTCTCAGTATGTACATGCGCACAAGCAAAGCCCATAAACAGCTAGTGGAATCAAACATGGTTTCCAAAAGGCATTGATTCTTGTGGACCTATTTCCATAGACCTGATGCTTGTTTCTCTCACATGTTTCTGTGAGATTCTTGGCTGGTTGCAAATTAGAAATCCAATTACTGCCAGAGTCTTTTAGACCAGGAGCTTTCCCATTATCTGATTACACAAGTGCACGTAAACTCATTTATCAGATTAATGACAATGATTTTGAAGTGCAAGTAAATGCACAGAGTCTCAAAAGGAAACACATTAATTATGACATGTTTCCATATATACAATAACCAAGTCAAATTAGTTATCATATATTCGGTATCATAACTTTTGCACATGATAATTAAACAGCAGACGTATGCCCTAGTGTGGCAGATTTGATGGTTAGAGTTTGTTAGTTTATTCGTTTATTTGTTAGTTTATTATTAAAACTAGCTAATCTGCCACTGTTAGAGCTTGGAAAAAAGATTCTTAATTCGCAGTTGGTTAGACTGTTCATTGTAAGGCTGTATTCAATACAAGTGAATCTGGCTAAATGTTATATATATATATACTTAATCAAATTTAAATAATGGCATAAGAAATATTTGTCTAGGTTGCCTAAATATATTTATTCAGTAAATAACCAAAATGATTAAGTGAAGTAAAAGTAAGTGCTATTGCCTCACAGCACCAGATATCCCAGGTCCAAGTCCAACCCTCAGCTCTACTCGTGAAGAGGTTGCATGTTCTCCACGTGTCTGCATGGGTTTCCTTGGATACTTCCTGTCACATTAAGCTAATTAATTAAACAGGACATGTTTAAACCTTTTATTTTGCCCCATCTTTACATAGAATGTCAATTATTTTGCAGCTGACTATACGTATTTTCTCTAAATGTATGCATATTTACTCCTGGCATTAACTACTCACTCTGTATGAAGACAGTCCACTAATGTTATGCTACATAGTTAAGCACAATGAACAATGATTAGTCAGTTTATTGGCTATTACAATATATTAAACAGACAGCCCAGTCCAGGCTCTGTAATGGGGTTTGCATCTTGTCTATTTGAATGTTTTTTACTTTTTCATTTGTTATATGTTTATTTAGAACTACATACTGAATAATTAAAATTAATACATAGGAATGAATAAGTAAATAAAAAACAGTTTAGCCAATATGTTCTATGCTCTACATTTGTCAAAGTTATTTAATGCTTGCTCATTCTGGTCTGGCAATAGTTCTATCTGCTGAATATGAACACTCAAGAATACTCACTATGCCATGATAGCCATGCTGTTAAAGATTGTTAATCAGCATGGTACTGTCTAAAACACAACGTATGCTGGTATTTTGCTGTTTTCTCTTTTTTTTTGTCAGAGAGGACAGGTTTACCCAAAGTACTGATACAGACTATAATTAATGGTTATTTGATTGATTGATTGATTGATTGATTGATTGATTGATTTTATTTATTGGTTGATTTGCAAGCTGCTTTATTAAATAATGAATACATCAGTTTATTTAATAGATATTTATTAAAGCAGTTTGTTAACCAATAGTTTTTTTTTATATACAAATTTTAGTTTTCGCTATTGCCCTTGATGACTTTTAAACATAGTATTAACCTGGTTTGAATTACATTTGACTAACAGAAGCTTTTTCATTCTCCTTGGAAATGCTGTGTCAGAAAACTGCTGAATGTGGTGTCCCACAGCAGGTGCACCTACAGGTCAACTTTCTTAAGCTCAATTCTCAGAAGACTGAGTTTTTGTTTGTTAACACCAAATCTGTGCTTTCTGCCATCTCTACTTCCTCCTTGGAAGGGGGTGTGTCTGTTGACAACTGTTGACAACTCAATCTTGTTGTTCTTTTTGACTCTCTTTCGCCTTTTCTTCCTCACATTAGGCCTATTTCTAAGTCTGCTTTGTTTTATTTTTGCAACATTGCTCAGGTCCGCCATTTTCTTTCTCCTGCTGCTGCAGAGATTGTGGTGTATTATTTTGTCTTCTCTTATCTTGATTATTGCAATGGTTTTCCCACTAATTCTATTTGAATTGTACACTACATCCAGAACTTGAGCCATGAGCCACAGTTGGGCATTTTCACTTAGGGGTGTACTTACTTTTGTTGCCATTTGTTTAATGAGTTATTTTAAGTGAACAGCAAATTTACACTGTTATATAAGCCATGGGCAGCACGGTGGCTCGGTGGGTAGCATCGCTTGCAAGAAGGTCCCGGGTTCAATCCCAGGGTGAAGCAGCTTGGGTGCTTTCTTTGTGGAGTCTGCATGTCCTCCCCGTGTCTGCTTGGGTTTACTCCGGGTACTCAGGTTTCCTCCCACAGTCCAAAGATATGCGTGTTAGGCTAATTGGCGTCTCCAAATTGTCATTGATTTTTGTATGCAAAATAATCCAGAGGTGTAACTGGAAACAGCTGCATGCCGGTGCCAAGTCCGGATAAATGGGAAGGGGTGGAGAAAGCAATGGAAAACTACTCCTCTATCCTGCTAAAATACTTCATGGATCACATTGATGAAGGACAGAAATGTGTGGAGATCGATGATCCATCAAGTGACCGAGAGTCTGTACGGTTAATCCCATCCCATACAAGCCGTAGATGGACAACTTTACATTGTACCAATGTGTCATATATTATATGAGAAAATATAATAAAATAGTTACAAAAGGTGTGGGGTGTACTTACTTTTGTGAGATATTGTATTAATACAGTCTCTTATATTTACTGTTAGAAATATAATTTAGATGCCAAAGTGACTTAGTGAGTAACACTAAGAAAGTCCTTGTTTTAATCCCAGGGTGGTGCGACCTGGGTCCTTTCTACGTGGCGTCTGCATGTCCTCCCCATGTCTGAGTGGCTGCTTGAGTGCATATATGACTGTGTGTGTGGGTGTGTTTGTGTGTTGGGAACACAATGGCGGGTTGGACTAAGTGTGAGGATATGTAATGCCCAACTGTGCCAGCAGCTTGATTCCCTGCAGGAGGGGATCTTACCCTCCAGTATTTAATGTGCAGCCATGCATCTTTGACCCGGCAGTGAAGACTGCAATACACACACACACAGACACAGAAACACAGACACACCAACAACAAATCTGTAAATATAATTAAAGTGCAGGGGTTATGCTGATAGAGAGCAGGTGGAAAATCCAGATCCCCACATTTTTTCATTGACGGTGTCAGTATGATCCCATATACACAGTGTAGTGGGGTTTATGTTGTTCAGAAGAGGACTGTAGGTCAATCCAGCTACATTTTTCAATCCATTGTTGTTATAACACAGAGAGGCTGAGAGGTGCAGGGATGTCCGTGTTCACATGTAGACTTGAACCACATTCTTCAGCCAGTCACATATAAAGGTTCAGTTATTTATGTATGCAAATGCAGGGGGCTATTTATTTATTTATTCATAGGATGCCATTGTTGGCAAGGTCCATAACGAATAGTTGTTTGAGCTATAAAGTGTAAGATTGTATTCCTTTTATGTCACTCTGAGTTAGGGTCTGCTAAATTACTAAATGTAAAAATACTATGGCCTTGTCCAAAATCTGCAATAAATAATACAGATCCATAGTTGGTATACATAATACCTTAAATATTTTTTCGGTTATATGACTGGTAATGTAGGAAAATATTTTTAGTAAAAATGCATACAAATAACACAAATAATTCCATTATTATATTAGGAAAACCCTTTTTTTGTTTTACTCAGTTATGTTTGATTTTGTCGGTTGATTTACCACTCTAATTTAGATAAGCTTTTATTCTTAGCCATATTCTAATTACTTGTCTCATACCTGCTTAATCCAATTCTAATTAGCAGCACAGGGCACAAGGCAAGACCCAAGCCTACATATGTTGCTAATCCAGCACATACCTCACACAGACACACAGCTGTTTCCAGCAGCTGATCCTTACTTCTTCATTACAAGAGCTGCTACTGTATCTACATTCTACAGTTAATATATGGAAACTAGTACTTTAAATGTATGTGTTACATATATACATTTGAAAGTGTCATTGTGCATTTAAGTTTGTGTTCTTTACACTCATGAAGATTCAGTTTGTAGCTCCGTGTACAGATAAATTCCATAGCAGGAAAACTGAATAGAAAAGTTGCCAGTAGTGTCAGATAGGGGTAAGCAAAGCCCTGGCAAACAAAGGAAATCATACTGTTTATCAAACTCTTTCGGACATTCAAATGTGCACAAGTGGGTGAATTAAGTCTAGCATATGGAACTTACCATGCCTGTAGTAACTATGATTTTCCTAATTGATGATGATGCAATTAATCACTAGTCTCTAATGGTTCAAACAGGGACAAAGACAAAGTGAAAAAAAATAAAGAGTCTGACAAATACATCTCTACATGCTCCCACATAAAAACCAAGATTAGCGACTTGTATCTGCACCAAAGCTAAGTTTGCATGATGAGCTGGTGTCCTAAATACTGATAGATGTGAGCTGTCTTTCTTGGATGTGCAGGCGCCCCTTGTTCCAGGCCAAAGCCCATCTGAACAGTGCATCACATGCAATGGCTCTTAGTCCTTGAGGTAATACAAAAACAAATGTGGCATTCGGAAAATAGGCTGTAAATAAGGGTTAGGGAATGGGAAAGACATTGCCCATTCATCAGGTTGTATAATGTCAGTGTTCAAACTAGTCAGGATGGATAAAGAAAGACTCATGGCCCACTGATTCAGCTTAATCTAAAAAGAGCAGCAAGAATGCAGTTACAAAGTGGGTGTTTTATCATTACCATCATTAACATTTACATTATTAAGCAGACGCTCTTTTTCGAGAGCGACTTACAACTGACACAGTTCTTACAATTCAAGCAATTGTAGGTTAAGGGCCTTGCTTAAAAACCCAACTGCCGCAGCTTGGCAGAGGTGGGATTCAAACCCTGGACTACCACCTTAACCACCAGACTACCACAGTCCCATCATGAACAGAGAATATACATATATATATATATATATATATATATATATATACATATATTTCACTATGCTGCAGTTGTGATGATATTGCTGCAGAATACACACATCTGACATAGCACGTGAACTGGGAATAAATGTCTGACATTTCTAAGGAGCATTATTCTGATCTTATTTAGATCTACACTTGGAGGAAAGGAAAGGTGCAACTATAATGCCCCACAAGAACTTCTGGACAATCTGATCCTATTAATGCCCCATCGCTGTCAGTGTGTTTTGGCACTGACAGTTTTGAGAGACCAAATACCCTACTGAATAGTCAGTGTAGGGCACTCTCATCCAGTTTGCCATGCTTCAGTTCACTCACATGAATATGTCAATTGCTACTCAATTGCGATATTTGTATTTGCATTTTATTTGCATAATCGAACAACTTTGTTTTACTTTTCTGATTATCTTGTTTAATGAAATAAAATTTAAAGAATAAAGTTTCAATAAAATTTCATAGAAATGTTGAATCAGTATAACTAATAGGAAGACTACTTATTATTCAGTTTAAAACTGCTGACACCAGAATTTTACATTTACATTTACAACATTTAGCAGACGCCCTTATCCAGAGCGACTTACAACTCGTCCAGTCCTACAATTCAAGCAATGGTGGGTTAAGGGTCTTGCTTAAGGACCCAACTGGGGCAGCTTGGCAGAGGTGGGATTTAAACCCAGGACCACCAGGTTCATTCAGGTCCAGTACCTTAACTGCTAGGCTACCGCAATCTCATTTTATAAATGTAGCATGAAAACGGATGGCAGCTTTAAAGTATAAACTTTAGTGACCAGGACACATCTTGGGCATCACATAATTTGGGACTTTGGTGACCTAGTAGTTAAGGTACTGGACTATGGACCAGAAGTTCAGGGTTCTGCCACAGGGCCCCTGAACAAGGTTCCTTCACCCACAATTGCTTTGATTGCAAGACTGTATTAATTATAAGTCTCTGGATGAGAGCGTCTGCTAAATGACATAAATGCAAATGTACATAACTATTCCAGAGTATGCACAAAGGTAAAATGTCTACAGATAAAAAAGAAAGATAAAAACATCTTTCTCCTACTTATATAGTCAGCAGCAAGGATGGCCAAAAAGTTCAGAATAATGATCTGTCTAAACAAGTATTTTATTCAGGGAAGCACAATGCTTTCTCAAGGTAATTTGTGAAAATGTTGCAGGACATGAATTCTAACTCTAACTGCCTGTTTAATATGTACATTTAAAGCATGTTTTGCTATGCCCAGACATCATTTTAGACTTTAAAACACAGTTTTTTGAAAACTCAATAATCCTAGCCACCACTAGCTTCTTATTGTATACTAAGTGGGCCCACAGCCTACTAATTGCTATTCTTAATGTGTTTACATTAAATGGCATTCCCCAAATGTGCATGATGTTGGCGTAAATTCCACACAGCATCTTATAGAGGTTTTTTTTTTATTTTCTTAATCAGTTTGTTGGAATCTGCAGTTAGAATGATTTCAGCTGGATTGACAGCTATTCATGTAAACACAGCCAGTGACAGTAGTATAATAATGACTAACCAATCACCAGTAACAGATGTTTTGCTGTCAGTAAATATTTACATACAATGTGCATACATATGGAACATACACATACTTCATTAAAATTTTTATCAATTACAATTACAATTACAAATATATTACAGTTTTAAGTTTTGGCACAGGTTGTGATATTTCAAATTAAATTATTAATTTGTGATTGTGAAAAAACATAACAATAATTTATATTTATTAATAACTAATATAATATGACAATCATACATTTTACACTTTTACATTTGCATTTTGCAAAGAGAAATACATATGTGATCCATCTAGCAATCAAGACTTAGTACTGGGTGACAAAACCCCTGTTGGAAAGCACAGCAGTCAGAAGTTTTTTGTAGCTGATGATGAGGTTTGGGCACAGGTCAGGAGCAATGCTGGTCCACTCCTCTTTCCAGATCATCTCTAAATCATTACGATTTTGAGGCTGTCGCTTGACATTTTGGACCTTCATTTCCCTCCATAAGTTTTCTATGGGATTAAGGTGTGGAGACTGGCTAGGCCACTCCATGACCTTAATGTGCTTTTTTTTAGCCACTCCTATGTTGCCTCGGCTGTATGTTTTGGGTCATTGTCATGCTGGAAGACCCAGTCACGACTCATTCTTAATGTCCTGGCAGAAGGGAAGGAGGTTGTCGCTCAGTATTTGTCAGTATATGGCTCATCATTTCTTAATCCATTATGGTGTAACGCATTACCAATGGGTTTCTTGGTGACTGTGGTCCCAGCTGCCTTAAGATCATTAATGCCCCCCCATGTAGTTTTAAGCTGATTTCTCACTTTCCTCATGATCAAGGATACCCCAAGAGGTACAGTTTTGCATGGAGCCCCAGATCGAGGTCAATTGACATTCAATTTGTATTTCTTTCATTTTCTAACAATTTTACGAACAGTCTCCTTACCCAACGTCTTATTTATGGTTTTGTAGCCCATTCCATCCTTGTGCAGGTCTATGATCTTGTCTCAGACATCCTTAGAAAGTGTCCCATGTTGGAGAGGTTAGAGTTTGGCTAATTAATTGAGTCTGTGGACAGGAGTCTTGAAACAATTTAAGACAGCTGTCTATAATGCAGGTAACAAGTTGATTAGAAACATATAACTGGTTTATAGGATCCAGAAATCTTAATGTATTTCTCACTGCAAAATGCAAATAATTTATATATTTTACTGTGTGTGTACTGGTGGCTCATTTATTTGCTTATTTGCTAATTGAATTGCCATATATTCAGGATTTCCTACATCTATCTTGCTGTCACCAGTGCGTTTGCCCTTCATTTATTTATATCAATTACAAAATAATTTAAATATCATAATTCATTAACGAGGAAAGATAATTAGAAATGCTGTTTCTGTGATCATTGTTTTGCACATGTTCCTTTTAATGCACAAACTGGCAAAGCTTTGTTTTAGTATTGATGTAGCTAATTGTGTAAGACTGGGGAATTCAGCTCCAGGCTTTCAGCAGTGAATTTCTAAACACCATTTATACTGTGCAGTCATCCACGTTCATCCAGTGTGTCCAATCAATAGTTGAATGGCTAAAAAGCCTGCAGGCTCGGCATAAACTTGGCAAAGTTTATAATTATAGCTAAACTGGTTATTTTCTCGGCTTGACTTTAAGTGTGATCTTGAGGTCCAACCAACTGTGAGTTAAAGCAGACCATCCACACATTTTACCGTAGTCTGTTTAAGTGGCACAGCAGGCCTTAAAGAGCACTGGCATAGGTTATATATTACAGGAAAGCAACTCAGTATGGCAATGAAATCAACTCCACAGTTTCCAGAATAAATCTTTTAAATATGGTATGGCAAGTAATTTGGGTGATTACTATTTTAAAATTGTCATGCTTTAAAACTAAGAGTTCACTATAAGGGAAAATGTTCTTGAAATCTAAACAGCATGCATTTCTCTGCATGACTTACACCGAGTCCTTTATGAGTTAAATCTACTTATATGGTGACAGGGTGCACCTCTGGCTCTTCTATATTATAAAATAGCAGTAAACAAGCAGTTACAGTTGTGCTGACCCCTACAGGATACATAATATAAAATGTTGATAAAATAATTATTCTAATAACATATTGTGAAGAATAAAAATATTTGGGCAAACAAGTGTGTGCTGTTTAATATCTGCGTTACGTTCTGTGAAACTGTTGTATGTAATATTTTAATGACAAGAGTGGAACACTTCCATGTTCTTTACATTTCAAACATGCTAATTTCTTTTCTCCAGCAGATTTCAGAAATATTCACTTG
>JAVSBV010170228.1:0-13896 GCA_033117975.1 Parotocinclus spilosoma | reverse complement strand
CTGAGCAAGACCCTTAACCCACCACTGCTTGAGTTTTAAGACTGTATAAGTTGTAAGTCGCTCTGGATAAGGGCGTCTGCTAAATGCTGGAAATGGAAATGTAATTATAATCATTGACGTGGACAAATTGAAGTTCTGTAATTACTGGTTGTTTAGAAAAGTATTCATCTGTAGTACATGTAAACTTCTTGATCAGATTATAAAACTTTTCATTAACAGATTGTAACAGATTCACTATGAATAATGAGGGATTTTTAAGGGGTTTAATTTTGAGGAATGGTAAAAGTCCTCAGCTGATCTACCCAGCACTAAAACGAGAGAATCAGTCAATCTAATCTAATAATAACAATATTGCAAAGCTACAGTGCATGTTGACGCAGTATGTTAGTCATGATCTGAGATCAGCTCGAGGTTAGAAAAAGAAACGTATCCCACAGAAGCATAAAAAGTGCAAACCTAAACTAAAGTTCTCTTGAGCTTTTGGTTCCTCTTTATTTCCATTAACACACACATTAACACGATGTTATTCGTCCTATAACTCCATTCATTGTTGGAAGACTTTTGTGTGTCTGTAAATGAATACACAACATTGTGATAGCACTGGCCTAAGAATTTGAGCCTGGATATCTGATTCTGCTGATCATGTTTAATCATAGACTTAAGGAGTGTATCCGGATGGTGTACTTTGAGCTATTTTCCAAAGCCAGAAGCATTTGCTTAACCTCAAATCAATGGTAATACATTATTGACGTGAAACTAAAAATACTCTGCTTTCTGTTTGTGTACTTGTCTTTTGAGGATTTATTTGTGTTGTTCTGGCCATTGATATCGATTTCATGTTCTGGGGCTATTGGGGAGCGGGTACAATTGATAGGCATCTCACAATTTGCTTTGATTATGATTCGGAGAGCTGAGGTTCAAATATTAAACGATTATTGATGCATCTTGGATTTGTCTCTGCACATGATTTATTTTTTCCTCACATGATTTTGGTTATTGTCTCATTGTAGATCAAAGTGCCAGTAATGCCCGCCTTAGACCAAATGACTTTTCAAGTGATTTCTCTTCAATGTGGTAATACAATCAAGTCGAGTTGAAAGGTGGCTGCCATTACCGTTGGTCACCGAAACTTTTTCTGCAGGGTTTTTGTTCTATACCATCTTCTCTAAAGACAAAATGTCCCCATATGGGTACACTGTTTGTCTTTGGTACAAGCTGCTCTGTATTTGTATTTCTCCTCGTTGCTTCCACGTCACTGACTGGACAGGGCGGAGTGACGTAACTACACACTTAGTAGTACTACTACTAAGTTTTTAACAGGATAGTACAGCGTGGAAAAAACATGAACAGAATCTAAGTAAAACCGAAACAACCAACATGGGCAAGATTATATCTATTAAAGGTTCTAGATGTCAGTTTAGATTAATTTTTAATACATTTCCCAGCCCGAATGGCAGCCTTACCTAGTAGATCTGTACTACAGCGACCCTGGGGCAGAAGCAGAGGCCTATTAGGGAAGCTTACAGAGAGATCTTGTGCGCTGAATGTGCACATTTGCTGTACATGTTTACACATCAGCACTTTTGCACAACCCAACACTTCATCTCCCTGCCATATGACCTATAGATTATCTACTTCATAAACTCCAGAGAGCAAAGCTGTGTGTAAGCCAAACGTCTGCATTTGTTTTACAGTAGAACATGCAGTAAATGGATTTGTAACATGAGCATCGTTTCACCACGTAAGCAAACTAACACACTCTTTAACACAGAATACAGTGGGTAGGGAAAGTATTTAAACCCCTTTAAATGTACCACTTTTAGTTTCATAGCAGACATTTGCTAAAATCAAAAAAGTTCATTTTATCTCTTATTAATGTACACTGAGCATACCAAAAAAAACCCCAGACATATAGAAATTTTTTAAATTTTTAAAAAAGAAAAACTGAAATATCACATGGCCATAAGTATTTAGCCTCTTTGCTCAGTATTTAGTAGAAGCTCCCTTTTGAGTTGGTACAGCCATAAGTCTTCTTGAGAATGATGCAACAAGTTTTTCACACCTTCATTTGGGCATTTTCTGCCATTCTGCCTTGCAGATCCTCTCCAGTTCCATCAGGATGGATGGTGAACGTTGGTAGACAGCCATTTTCAGGTCTCTCCAGAGATGCTCAATTGGGTTTAGGTCAGGGCTATTCCACAGAGTTATTCCGAAGCTACTCCTTTTGTTATTTTAGCTGTGTGCTTAGGGTCATTGTCTTGTTGGAAGGTGAACCTTTGGTACAGTTTGAAAGAGGTTTTTGTCAAGGATATGTCTGTACTTGGCTGTATTCATCTTTCCTTTAATTGCAACCAGTCGTCCTGTCCCTGCAGCTCAAAAACACCCTTATAGCATGATGCTACCACCAGCACATATCGAGCTCAGCCACAGTGATCTTTGGCTTCTTCTTTACCTCTCCCACAATGGCTCTTCTCCCGTGATTGCTCAGTTTGGCTGGACGGCCAGGTCCAGGAAGAGTTCTGGTCATCCCAAACTTCTTTCATTTAAGGATTATGGAGGCCACTTTGCTCTTAGGAACCTTAAGTGCTTCAGATATTTTTTGTAACCGTTTCCAGATTTGTGCCTTGCCACTGAGCTCCTTGGGCAGTTCCTTCGCCCTCATGATTCTCATTTGCATTGACATGCGTTGTGAGTTCTTATATAGACAGGTGTGTGTTTTTCCTAATCTAGTCCAATCAGTTCAGTTAAACGCAGCTGGACTCCAATGAAGGAGTAGAACCATCTCAAGAAAGATAAGAAGAAATGGACAGCTTGTGAGTTAAATATGAGTGTCACAGCACAGGGTCTAAATACTTATGACCAAGTGATATTTCAGTTTTTCTTTTTTAATAAATTTGTCTGGTTTTTTTTCTGTCGAGATGGGATGCTGAGTGTACATTGTTTTTAAGCTGCATCACACTTCTTGTACACCAGCCGGTTTAATATGATTGCTTTGTTCATTGGTATTCTTGCTGGTTTCACACTTCTCTAACAGGCATGTCGTTTTCATAATAGCAGGGTTGGCACAGGCTAAAGGTGTGGTTGGCCCATACCACAACTAAAGAAGGAGACCTAATGAGGGGACCGTTCACATGCTTTCTGATCGATGCATACATACATTCACTAGCCACTTTATGTACACCCCTTTGCTTCTACACTCAGTGTTAATGTCATGGGTTCCACTTACCACATAGAAGGTGTAGTTCTACAATTTTAGATTATTTCTCTTCATACTTTAACCGCCTTTACTCTGTTCTGTAAAGGTCAGGACCCACACCGGACCACCACAGATCTGGTACTGTTTTGGTGGAGGATTATTCTCAGCACTGGAGCGACACTGATGTGATGACAGTTTGTGCGTGCGTTTAGCTGGTACAGATGGATCAGACACAGCAGTGCTGCTGGAGCTTTTATGCACTGTTTCATAGTTTGTGTTGATCATCCTCTAATCCAGTGGTGCCCAACGTGAGGGTGTAAAGGTGTAATTCTTGAAGACTAAAGGTTCAGATTTTAGTCTTGCTTTGCCTCAGAGAGATTAATAATTTTGCAAGTCTGTGCATTAATTTTCTAGGATCTTAAACCAACTCAAGTGTTTCAAAGACAATGTGTCTTTATGTCAATCTGTGCTTTTTTTTCCTCTTTCTGTAGAGCGGAGAAAACAGAAGTCTTTAGTGATGATCTTCTACAGGTGACTATGTTTTCCTTTTTGTGTTTATTGCTTTATTAGTCTGGCAGCCTATCACTAAGTTCCTGTTCACTTCATCATATGTAAAGGGATTTCCTAAACTAGGTTCTGTCATGCCATTTGTTTTAGCTGCGCTTGTTTTATGGAACTCTGGAGGTAGATATTAAGTCTTGCTGTAGTTGACCTTTGTACATTTGATTAGGTATCACCTGCATTTATTTAGACATCCTATTATTATGGTGCTGTCAAACAATTCGGAATATACCTATGTACTGTGCGTACCCAAGGAGTCTACAGTTCAACAGACTTCAGTATAAACAAAGTTCATTTATTTAATTAAGTACTTTTTTTATAACCAACATCTCCCAGCTGTGCCAGGCATGTTGTCAAATTACAGTTGTACTAAAAAATGTGTTTTTGCAAAGGAAGCTGCAGGTTTCCCATTAATTAGCATGGCTTTATAAGTTGGGATTCCAAAATGGTATAATAATGAGCCAAATTTGTATGTACACAAAATATTTTTTAGACTTCTAAAAGTAATTCAAAAATAATCATTTCACATGAAGGTTTTTACATTTACAGCATTTAGCAGACGCCCTTATCCAGAACTTATACAATTTTACAATCCAAGCAATTGTGGGTTAAGGGGCTTTGCTTAAGGGCCCAACTGTGGCAGCTGAGTAGAGGTGGGATTTGAACCCTGGACCTTCTGGTTGAGAGTCCAGTGCCTTAACCGCTAGGCTACCACAGTCCACAAAAAACAGTGACACAGGAACACCAAACGTCTCTCAGTTACTACTGGTCATCAGTAATCTCTTAATAACAATAAAAAGTAATAATTGTTTATGTTGTATGTATGTAGCATTTTACTTCTAATAGGTTTAAATGGGAGGAAAAAGCTTGTTGTGAATACAGTTGCTTTCCTTTTGAGTCACAGGTTTATCATTTCAGCAGTAGCAATTACTTATTTATAGGTCATTGTTTTAGGACTTAAACCACATTAAGCATTTGTTTACATTAAGTGTTTTAGACTAAGAATAAGGGAGGAGATTAAAATTGGTCGAACCCTGTAGATCGACTTTCTGCATAATTACATAACACACCGGTTATATCAGATATGTGCCTCCTTATTAAAGACTCATTTTGTGTGTGTGTGTGTATTTGAAAAGTAAAATGCGTTTAGTAGTTGTTGTTTTTTTTTTTTTCTTAGTTTTTTTAAATTATTTTTTTTTAAGTGGTTTGTTGGAATTTTTTAACTGGTTCTAAATCCGGCCTGGGATTTGATACACAAGCCTAACCTCCACTGAAATGTCTAGCTGATGGACCATTATCGGCTGGTAGCATCGCTGGTTACTATGCCAACTGCATCCAGAATGCAGCATTCACTCAAATTTGGGGCACAACCATATAATTGTTTAACTAAAAATATTTGGTAGCAAACAATGTTTTGTTGTGATTTTAGTTGAATGTGTTTCTAAATTGTTTTCACTTCGATATTGACCTGGCTACATTTCATGAATAGTCAAAGCAGGAATTCTTAAAGGGTTCACAAACATTTTCAGGCACTTCTCAGCGATCGTGTTGACCGTGCTTGCAGTTTGCTTGTGTAATCTAGATTTGGCACTGTACACAAATGCAGATGGCAGGTATCAAGTATCAGATGATTATCAGATTGCTAACTTGCGCTCCATTATGGCTGGTTGGGTTTTCCACATTAACAAGTAAATTAACTGGAAAATGAAATTTGCAGGCTGTGGTCACACAACACCGAAAGCATGCCTAAGCCGCTGGCAACATTTTGTTTATAATGGCTTACAAAGGCGCTGTCATTGTCGAGTTTTAACTGAATCCAGTTTAAAGTTTGGGACCCCCCCCCCCCCCCCCTTTATCTGATTAAACTGGCTTACTGACAGATTTACTGTAGTTATCAGCTTATTAAATGCACATAGACACATTAGGTATAGGATGATTCTAAACTTCTTTCTCTGGGGTACTTCAAGTTGAGACGTGTACACCCCTCACATATTGATACTCTCACACAAAGGTGTTCAAGAATGCACACAAACCTGAAAGTGGCACCAACCCATAAATGTTTTAACAGGTTTATTTCACTTTCACGTCTTGTGATTGAACTTAAACATTGATTTGCGTTTGTTTTGTGATCTGCCTTCAAAGCGTGGAAGTTATCATGTTCGAACAGTTTCACAAAGTCTAGAACAGAAAACCTCACAAAAGAGCCTTTTAAGTGGTGCCTAGGCTGAAACCTTGTTGTGGTAGCAGCCATTTCCCCTTAACAAAAGAGAAAGTAGTGAATCCTGTCAGGCCTGGGACAGCAGCGAGCTTCACACGCTTCAGGCCTTGGCCAAGGGTCAAAGTTTAACAGACTGCTTGTTCACCATTTCAAGTAACCTCTGGTATGGCAGTAAAGGAAAGCAAGCTTGTAAACCGGAGCAGAACAATGAACAGAGGCAGGGTTTTTCTTTTATAGAGTACTTACAAAGCCATCACCTTTCACAGATTGCAGAGTCAGCTCATGCTTACACAGTCAGTAATGAATAGTGTTCAGAGGAACTGCCTGATCCGGGGTGCCGAACATATGGCTCATTACCCCCTGGCTGGTCTGTAAGAGCCCACATGGGAAATACTAAATCAGATCATTTAGGTTCTAGAAGATTAGTAATAGATTTGTTTGGGGGCAAACAGAAATGGCACCTCTATTTCCCAGTGGGTGTGCTGGTTGTTGGCTGCTTATCACAGGTATTAACGTATGCGTCAGGCATTTACGGCCCAGGCGTGGACTGGATTTGCGCTGCCTACCTGGCAACTGACAGAGCACCATAAAAGCTTGGTAGGAAATGTAATATGGAGGGCGTGAATTTGTAAATAATACCATGAGACTCTTAAGTATTTTCTAACTTATTGTATTCTTTATGTTGTTTTTTTATATGTACTATTGTTACATTCTGTGTTACAGAATGTCTGTAAAGTTGTAGTAGCTCCTTAATTTATTTTAATCAGTATTTCATTCTATTCCCAATTTTATTACTCAATTTTTTAGTTTTTTAAGAGATTATTTAGGTAATTTAGTGTCTTTCTTACATCTTGGCTGTCCAAACATTAGGGTTTGAGTATCGAAACAATTTGCAATTTGCAATTGCAGGTTGCAATTCAAAACTATGTTAAAAATCTAGAAGTTCGATTCCAGTTATCAGGTCATACCGACACCTTTTATGATTCTCATTGCAAAAGTCAGTATTAAGCAGGCACCTTTTAAAAGAAATTGTCACTTATTTTTCACTCTCTCTCTCACCATCTGCAAAGTACATTGAGTAATTTAGGGTTTACTGATTTTTCTTTAGTTTTAGTCTGTTGAATCTCAAAATGAATCATGCTTGACATGTAAGCGGAACTTGATGCCCTGAAGAAACGCCAGTCAGACTTTCGGTTTCAGTTCCAGTTGGCTGAAATTATGTGTAGAAACTGGAAGTCCTGTTGCAGTTTGACAGAACTAGTGGTGCTCTTACCAGTGTTTGATTCAATGCTGTTTCTGGCTGTAGCACTCCTAAGGTCTCTGTGCTTTCTGGCTTTCGGTGTATTCTTTTTAAGTTGTTAAATACATACCGTGGGCACTAACAGATCAGTGATATGTACAGGACATTCTGTGGCTACGTGTGTTGCCTCATGCCCGGGCTTTCGGCTGCCATTTTTTTAGCAGTATAATGCTCGCCCACACATAGCAAGAGTTTACCAGGAATGTCTTTACCAAATTGCAACACCTCCTTGCCCTTCCCAGTCACCAGATTTAATGCCAGTCAAGCATTTATGGGACCAGCTGGGATGCCGGATTTGGCAGCCTACAAGAGTGCAGGATCTACAGACCCAGCTGCAACATCTGTGGGCAAATGTGCCATGGGATACCATCTGGAACCTGGGCAACCTTGGGCATCCAATGCCCAATTAAATCTCATCTTGTGTCAGGGCAAGGGGCGGCCAAACAGTGTAATAGAGCCACTATACAAAACGTGTTCATTCACTGTAATGTTGTAACTACTTACAAATAGAATCATACATATAAACGTTCATTCTATTCCAACAACTCCTTGGTACTATATGTATTTATCATTTTGTTCAGTGAGAATATTTGTTCGGATCCTTTTGTCTTAATTGTGATTTACGTTTTAGATTGAGCGCCGCATGGAGGTGGTGCGGTTGGTCTCGCATAACACGCACAAGAAGATGGTTTTGTGTCTCCAGGGTCACGTGGGCATGGACGTGGAAAAGAGACATGTGAGTGACGTGTTTGGATTCACACCCTTACCCTTTGGGCACACTCCTCTCAGGCTGTACCCAATTCATGTTTGGACTTGGTGTTTTCCTTTCAGAAAAAGCTGCCACTGATGGGCCTCTCACAAACCATGCTAGATGGGGGGAGCCAGCTGGGAGAAGAGTCCTTGATTGGGTTAGTTCACTTGTTGCCATATTAAGTGTTACACTGGTGCTTCAGTTTGTGAACCCTTTCAAATTTTCTGTATTAATGACCTAAAAATCAATGGTATAAAATGCATACAGAGAAATAATTATACATTGTATATTATGCTCATATAATAGTAAGCATTGTGGCAGGATGCACCCCGATCCAAAAAATTGTGACATTGTGCATCTCCAAGATGGTGTTCATGTTACTTAAGACATCTGATGCAATCGCTCGTTTTGAACACCAGAGTTTACAATCATACGACATGCTCACAGACCTATTTTTAGTGAGACTTTTCTCGAATTCTGTTAATTGCAGGTGACTATAAAGATATGGCAACCTTAACATAAGAAAAAAAACGAATTTGTGGTTCTTTAGAAATACACTGCTCACAAAAATTAGGAGCTATTTCTAAATGCAATATGATAAAAAAGAAGCCTTTGATCTTTTTTTTATTAAACAAAAACACCAGAAAAGCAAATGCCAAGTAAAAGAACGTTGTTCTATAATGCAAATGGGATGCAAAAGCACTTTTATTGAATTGGTGAAAATTATATAAAAGGCTGAAAGTGCTTCAGTATCTGAACGTTCCCTGATCTTGAAATGCACATCCTGCAATTTCCCAGTCTTGCAATGCTTCTTTACCATGCTTTTCCTGAATGTGAAGCTTGGAGAGCCATAGGACGTCTGGCAACTGTACCTGGAACATCCAAAAGCGTGATTAACAGACTGTGGAATTGCTTTTAAGAAACTGGAACAGTATTAAGACAACTAGGGCAGGGTCGCCCATCTGCCACAACAGCAAAATATAACCTGCTACATGACCTTGAAGGACCTTACATGCAAGAAGGAGTTGTGGGTACAGTTTCTTGCTGCCACTGGATGACGGATATGCACCTAGACCATACGAAACGAGCTCCATCATGTTGGACTGCATGCCCAGCCACCAATGGAATGCATTCTGTTATCTTTCATATGAATTTTGTAATACCCCCTAATTTTTGTAAGCAATGTTAAAAGCAATGCTTTCACTCGGTTATTTAAGGCATTGGTTCCCAGTGGAGTGCAAGGCTTTGTCTGCTCTGAGGTGCTCCCAGTTTGTCAATGTACAATTTGCACATGTTAGATGAAATGTAAGTACCACTTACAGGAAAGAAAATGCCTACAGGAAAGTACTCGATATGTAACAAGCTTATGTTTGACTTGAATTGAGAAATCCAAAAGCCAAAATTTAAAAATAATCATGAATTCAATCGATGGATTTAATGCAGGGTGTATTAAGTGTAACTTTACCTGCTTTATTCCTGATTTGTGTCTGTACATGGTTGCACTTCTATAGAAAGATGATGGAGGTGTGTGGGGACGCTGAAAACAAACTAGCTTATGAGCAGAGCCAACATGAGGTCCTTCTCGAGAGAGACGTCCTGGATCCACTGAACCAGCTAGCAGAGGTGTGCATCTTAGGGTTACCTGGCCTTACTAAATCCCAGAGCTAAGCCCTGTTTTTGTATTCAATAGGTTGAAATACCAAACATCATTAAACAGAGAAAGCAGCTGGCGAAGCTTGTACTGGATTACGATTCTGCAAAAGCAAGGTGGGCTCGATAACATAACATAACATAACATAACATACAACACAGACTTCAGATATATTGCACATCAGCATGCAAAAGTCTTAACCCTTCTTTTCATGCTGGTCAAATCCAGATACCAGCAGGCCTTTAAAGCAGCCTTCGCAGCCTCCAACAACCAGGCCATGATGGCCAAAGCTGATTTGCTCAAGGAGGAAATGGATGAGGCCCATAATAAAGTAGAGATATGTAAGGTAATTTGTCTGAGCTAGGGTCTGTGGATCTCCTGATGACCGTGAGATAGGGTTAAGGAAGCACTTTTGGGTGGTATTGCAGTGTTGCATTCTCGATGGCTTTTAAAATACAACAACCAGGATGCAACAAGTTTAGTGTTTGGTATCAACTTAAGTTACCAATGGAAGTTCCTAACAAGAACAATTTCCATGACTCATATTTGATAAGAAGTTGCTTTTTTTTCCAGGATCAACTGTCAGCTGACATGTACAATTTCTCCTCAAAGGAGGGAGAATATGCTCGTTATTACGTCATGGTGAGTCTCCCTCTGCTGTCTAGATAAGCTATTGTTGTTAGATAGTGGTACATGGGTGGATAATTCTTATTTAACATATTCATACAAATATTTGACAAAAATAACCTATCTATAATTGTTGGAAGTAAATTAAACTTTATATGTATGAACGTATTAATGATATATGCCATATATAAGTGATTACAATATTAGAGCCAAAGGATATGTTAGTGGAGAAAACTGTACCATTAAAAGGAGGCTCTAGTACCCTATTTGGCCGCCTCTAGCCTGGAACCAGCTGACGTATGGTTGGAATCGTTTTTCCTCACAGAGGTTGCAGCTGGGTCTGTTGATCCTCCATACTTGTAGGTTACCAAACCTGGTGTCCCGTAAATGGTTGATTGCCGATAAATCTGGTAACCCGGGCCAGGCCAAGGAAGTGTTGCAGAGACATTACTGGGAAATCCTTGCTGTGTGTGGGTGAGCATTATCCTGGGAATAATTTATTTGGAAACCCTGCCATGAGAGGCAACACACTGTGGTTTGCAGTGCAGTGCAGTCTTTCACATATCTGAACTATTAGTGTTCCTCGTATCACTTCTAGAGGTGACCGACTGTTGGATGTGATGACACCTCATCATGCCAGTAGTTAAATGGCAGCGAAGGCAGGATTGACACGCTTCTGGAACAGAACCTGGATCTGTGAATGGCAGGACGCATAATGTTTGCTCTGCCAAGGGCCGGAAAATGTCTAGCAGTCAGTGATATCTCTTCAATAGGTAGACTCCCCGAAAGTATGCTTTAGCTTCCCTTTGGCCACTATTGATTGATTTCTCTTATGTCTGCATTTCCTTCATCACACCCTCTGTTATTTAAACCCCTTGTTAAGTGGTCAGTCTGGTTTCCTCCCACATTCCAAAGACAGGTGTTGGGTCAACTGGTTTCACTAAATTGCCCCAAGTGTAAGTGTTTGTGACTAGTGTTGTTGTAACCATGCTCCTGTCACAAAGAGGCATTGATGCTTGCGCTCCTACACAAGCTTAATCTGAATGATCTGACTAGCATTCAAATGTTTGTTAAAGTGAACCACTGCTGTTAAATGTATGCAAAATTTTGGTCAGATTGTCGGGTGTGGTTTTTCTCTCTGATAAGCAATCAGATAATGAGAGCTCTTTTCCGGTAGTTGTTGGAAGCTCAAGCTGAATATCACAGAAGATCTCTAGCTTCCATTGAAAGTGTTCTGCCAACAATCAGGTCGCAACAAGGTGATGTGTAATATTTACATGTCTCACATTCTGTTCAGTAATAAGAATATTCATATATTAATAACATAATGTTCATAAAAACATTTTTTTAAAGTTTTATAAATGCTGTGAATATGTTGAATAAGGATCTCTCTTTCTCCAGATACATGGATGGAGAAGCCGGCATTTGGTACAGCTCTGGAGGAGCATCTGAAGCGCAGCAACAGGGAGATTGCTCTGCCGTTAGAGGCCTGTATTATGATGCTCCTGGAAACTGGAATGAAAGAAGAGGTATTGAACAACCCTTACATATCAGTAACGTTCTGCAGCCCTATCAGTGAGTGCATTTACACCCCCTAATAATCTAATCATGGTCAGGTTTCTGCAGTTATCTGATTATTCAAGTGGTCATGTATTTAGAATATTCCGATCTAGAAATCAGATTAAGGTATCCGATAAAGAGAGCTGGAATGTATCTCTGTAGTTGGATTTCTCTCAGCATGTACACCAGTTACCCAATTTCTGCATGGTTGCAGTCTGTGTGTGTCTGTGTGTGTCTGTGTGTGTCTGTGTGTGTCTGTGTGTGTCTGTGTGTGTATGTATGTGTGTGTGTGTGTATGTATGTTTATGTTTATGTATATATTATATACCGAGGAAAATGAAGAAATTGATTATTTGATATTAAAGTTAAACGTTTTTGTCACATATTTCTGTGAGATTATTGGCTGACGAAAGTGAAGTTTTTCTGCAGTCTGAATTATTAAGTATATGTAAACACACTCACTGGCAGCATGGCATTAATGGTGACATGTTTTACCACCTTTTAAACAAATGAACGCAGACCCTGTGACATTGTGTGCCCACCTCCAAACACACACACTTTTGTTTGTTATGTAAAAATGTATTTCTGCCAGGTTTTGGACTGTGTGGTCAGCTTCTGATGAGGGCAATAATTTCCTGGCTCACTTTTGGCATTCCAGTGCGTTTTTGATGGACTTAGAGGTCAAGGTCCTGCTCAAGTTAGCAAGCCAATTGTCTAAATGTCCAATTGTTCATCTGTGCAGAATCCAGAAGTGTATGATTTAAGTTACAAGCCAGTGTTATTCTAATTACTCAGTAATTAGAAGGGTGTCCACAAACTTTTGTCTGTATAGTATATATGCTGTTTGAATATTTGAGTCAGATAGCAGAGCTTGATTATACTGGGTTTAATAGTGCATTTTTCTGAGTCAGAATGATTACTTCTTAATATTTTTAATATTGAAGTTAAATAGTGCATTAGCGCAGAAATGCGAAACCCCGGTGCAGTGTAAGTTCACTACTACCTCATCTGACACAGGCTTTGTGAGTGTGGAAGTGTGAAGTCCACCCCTGCTGGTGTTCAGTTCACTTCTCTTTTCCACTTTGGACCCAGACTTCTGGATCTAATTATAGTTTTGAAACAAGACAGCCATTTCCCTTCCAGGCATTTTCTTGTCATGGTTAAAAGTCCTTCTGTTTTACTCTGCATGTTGATTTAGTTACTTATGCTAGTGTGCAAAAGTTTTAGGCCATCATTAAATTTGTTTTACTGGTATAGTGACCGTTTTTACCATATTGTTAATGCCCCACAGATTCAATCAAACTTTGATTTGTTAATCCATATTCCTCTTTTCCACTGATATTCATTCCAATGTTTGCATATCTCAGCCTTTTACCCTGTTCACCTTAAAAAAGTGATTTCTTGGCTCAGACCCTTTAGAAAATACTTTAGACTGTAGAAAGGTCAACCTGGCATCCAGACGAAGCTGTACGGGGAGGTTACACTAAATACTTCACCCTGTATTTTAAAAGAGTTGTTTTTTATTTTCTCTTTTTTTATACTGCACAAAAATGTCCTATATTTACTGGTTACATTCTAAATATAGATAATTCTATTATATTAATTATATCTCATCTACTGAGGCACATTGGTGCACACTACTTCTACACACTGCTGTATATAAAGGAGCTCTGTTTTGCAGGGATTGTTTCGGATCGCAGCAGGAGCCTCTAAACTAAAGAAGCTAAAGGCTGCACTGGATTGTTCCACATCCCAACTGGAGGAATTTTACTCTGACCCCCATGCTGTAGCTGGTATGTTCCATTTTCATTGAATGCTTTTTTCCTCCACAGTGCTGCTCATAAATGGATTTTACAAAACCAGACTTTCCTGTTATCACTTTTATTCAATAATATGAATATATTCTTGTGTAAAGGTAAAGAAAACAGAACTGGGTTGTTTGTACCATACAACACCAACACACACACACACACACACACACACACACACACACACACACACACACATATATATACATATATATATATACATT
>JAVSBV010170194.1:0-12500 GCA_033117975.1 Parotocinclus spilosoma | reverse complement strand
TTTGTGGTACAAGCTTTGTCGGGTTTCTCTCTGTAAGATTAATCATGTACTTCTCTTACCTTCCTCCTTCCCCGTCGTATCTCAGATCTATTTTTGTTCCTAGGTCATACCTCTGAGGACACGGATACAGCCTTAAGCTCACAAGTGTGCCAAATCAAACGTCCCCTGCAGCCTTGGCTTCGAAAATCCGAGGATTAATTGAGAGGGAGCACAAGCAGGGATAATTAACCAGAGATCTACAGCAGAGGCTCATTATAAAACCCCCGTCTACACTTCTCTATATTTTATATATTAACTCTGTCCTCTCTTATAGACACTCACTGAGCACCTGGTACCAATTAATGGCCAGTGTGTGTACCACGTTCATCCACCATCCACTTCCTTTACACTGATTACACCGTCCTGTTCATCAGCGACGGATTAAAAGTTAGGAGAGTGTACGCCTACAAAAAAAAACAACAACAACACTAAATAAAGGCTGCAGAACGTCTTCTGTGCAAGAGTTTTTAATTAATGCAGTGATTTTTCTGCAAATAACAGCCAACAAAAGTAGAAGATAATAATAATAATAATAAATTATAATAATAATGGTGATAATGGCAAAAATAATAGAATTATAATAATAACAATAATAAATGTAATAATTGTGACAATAATATGATAATAGCAATGTTAATAATAATAAATAAATAAATAAATCAATAAATAAATCAATAGATGTAATAATGACAGTAATATATATATAGATATTTTATTATTGTTGTTACTGTTATTATTATTATTATTATTATTATTATTATTATTAGTTATTATTATGGTTATTATTATTATTGTAAATTTATTTAATTAATAATAATAATAATAATAATAATAATTAATATTATTATTAAAAATAATAATACTAAAACATTAATTTATTTAGTAATAATAATAATAATTATTATTATTATTATTATTGTTGTTAAATAAATAAATGTAGTAGTCTTGTTGTTGTTGTTATTATTATTATTATATGCCATGGTAATTACTATATTATAAGCATAATTAATCAATTAAATATTTAAATAAAATTGTAAAATAAATCACATTCTCTTTACATTAAAATTACATACTGGCTACCATAAATAAATATTTTAAATTATACAATATTATATAATAAATAATGTAATAATATAAAGTGTCCTGCTTGTATTTTTATGTATTATTTATCTTTTTTCTGTTTCATTCATTCATTTATTTCTTTATTTTTTGCTTTTAGGTAAGTAAATTTATTTCCCATGTCCAAGTGTTGTTATTCATTTAAATGAAGTATTATAAGATTTCCTCAGGCTCGGGTTTCATCGGCCTTAAAGCCTTCATAAAGATGTATGGAGATTCAAATTTTTTTTTTTTCAAAAAGAGAGAGAAAAAGCAAAAAAGCGATTCAGCTCACAGATTCTAAAGTGTAGCTGGAATGTTTCATTTGGATCCTATAAACTATCCGCCGTCACTCGCCAGTTCTAGCGGATCAATAAAAGTGTAATTGGTTACATGATGAGTTTTTGTATTCGTGAACAGATTCCGTTTAAAAAAAAAAAAAAATCAATACACCAATGGAAGAGATTTATTTTAACAAAGATGCAGCAGCCATGAAAGAAAACGATACAAAAATTGGATATGGATCAATCAGTAGGGATAAATGATCGTCTTAACACCAGTATTTTATAGACTTTTATCAGATTTATATGTAAAAAAAAAAATAAGCTGACCAAACTTGTGTATCATTGTGTGAACTTTTATTTTATACCAGCGTTGACCAGTAGAGGGCAGCACTCTCTCCTGCTCTCTTTCCTGCCTGAACAGGGTGATTAAAAAAAATACGGCATAGTCTAATACAAGTTTCGGTCACAGGGGGTGACATGGAGAGTCAAACCAGTGAGTTTTTCTTGGCATTGCCACTTACCCGCCTTTATTTTTATTTGCAGCTGGCACTAGTTGTGCCATACAGCTCCAGGGGATCCGGATTGATCTGTGCCTCCGGTTAATGTCTGGATGGGTTTCCTCTGGGTCGTCTGCTTTATTCCAGCTCTCAAAGCATGGCCATGAGGTACGAACGATTGAGAGTCTTGCCCTGTGATGGGCTGGCACCCTAGGGTGGCCTGGTGTCCGTTGCTTGCAGGAAAGTCGCAGGGCTTCGGGCTCTCACTCATTCATACTCCCTCACGCCTCGGGGCAATTGTTCAAGCACCCAGTGCCGGCTGTTTTCGACTAGTCCGAGGAGACTCTACCCTGTGGACCAGTCGTGATGCCCGTCTGTTGCAGGCTTAGGCAAGGGTTGTGCCCAAAACACGTTGCTTTGAGTTGATTTGATCCCGTTTTAATGAGGGAGTAGAAAAAGGTAATTTCTCTTTTTATAAATCCTGAACTCCCTTAAAACCCGAATGCTGTTTTGCCTCCACCGTGCACCCCCTGGATCCCCTGAACCTCAGCAAGATAGAGCTTTGGAAGAAAAAAAGAGGAGCAGAGTGTTAGGGTTCCTACCTTCCCATTCCCGTCGCCATTACTGTGCCATCGGTGGGACGGCCTTATATCCACTATCTTTATTATGTCCTGATCCCAAACAGCTGCTTCACATCCTATAAAGACGTGGTTTTAGCGCTGTTCGGGGCCAGGTCATCGTTATTCCATCGGGATTCCATCTCCGTTCGGGTCGCACGTCTGACCACCAGCGCCCTTGTGCCCTTCCGCGTTCCCTAGAGATAGTGGTTAAGTCCGGGGGCTTATTAGGGCCGATGGACTGGTATGGGCGGGTAACCCCCGAGGTACTTAGTTTGTTAAGGGCACTTTGAGGGTTTTCCCCGTCCCGTACTCGTGCGCCCCTCGCACGTTCAGAGCTCGGGTCATCGGCACCTACCTAGCCTCACTCCAGCCGGGTGTTTGTTCTGAATAGGACACTCCCGAGACTGGCTTCTTCGTTTTAGAGCTCACGCTTGCCCTCTGGCGCTTCGGCGCGCCTCGCGATTTATACTCATTCACGCTTTTTGCGTATTTTGGTTTATTATCGTGTTCTGGCGCTTTGCACTTTTTGTGTGTTATTTACACTCGTGCTATAAGCGCGCCCTGAGCTCATATGCTCGCCTTTTTGCGCTTTAGCCACTTCCGTGATTTCTTCGCCCCCTCGCGCTGCGTGTGCGTTAGAGCTCATGCGCGTTGGTCCCACTTGAGACGCAACCTCGGCGTGCCCCTTTATCCTTTCGGTTTCATTATGTTAGGAGTCTGACGCTCCGCTTTTGATCCCTTTTTAGTTGTTC
Organism: Parotocinclus spilosoma; assembly: GCA_033117975.1. Classification (NCBI taxonomy): domain Eukaryota; kingdom Metazoa; phylum Chordata; class Actinopteri; order Siluriformes; family Loricariidae; genus Parotocinclus; species Parotocinclus spilosoma. The sequence goes on along the minus strand of JAVSBV010170194.1, from coordinate 9,210 downwards.
TATATTATTTTCCCATTCTTATTATACGACGTGGGATATGCTTATCCTGCATAATTGGGTCCAAATTAAGACCACCACATCTCGTAACATAAACCTTACATGCTGTGTACTCGCTTGCTCATTAGCTCATGTTTGAACTAGATTCTTTTAACATATTTGATGTGTTGTTATACTTGTTTGTACAAGGTACTCGTCAATGATGTTGATAAGTGTTTGTGCCTGTCCTACTGCAAATGGCATCTTAACTCTTCAACCAATGTATGATGGTCCACATTAACACTACATACCTGTATTTGTCTTTCATTAGCATCCCTGATACATACTTTGCTTACCCTTTGTATTTACAATACAGGAGCCTAAAAAGACTGTGTTACTATGATAATGTCTGATCAATGACCATTTCAGTCATCGTCCTGTTTCACTGGACATAATGCGGCCGTTAAATGGTGCATACCTGTAAACCTGAACCTGTTAAACATTTACAGCAGTTAGCAGACGCCCTTATCCAGAGCGACTTACAACTTATACAGTTTGACAATTTAAGCAATGGTGGTTTAAGGGTTTTGCTTAAGGACCCAACTGCAATTTTGGTAGAGATTGGGTTTGATCCTGGTACCATCAGGTCCAGAGTCCACTGCCTTAACCACTAGGCTAGCACAGTCCCACAGTTCCAAAACATGTATAGGCCAGTGATAGAGACACTTCAAATCGTTTTGTGGTCAACTGGATGGAAGGCTACTTGATGCTTTTACAGTAAAAGTCACCATCATGAGTGGAAACCTCTAAGGTGAGATAAGCTGTGGCCTAGTCATCCATCCTTCCATGTTTAGTGAGTAGGTGTTACCAGTGGTCTTTTTTAGGCAATTCTGCATTTCCTTTTGTTATTGTTAGCAGCAATTCCATTCTTATTGGGAATCAATTCCCTGCAGATACCGTATGAATCCCTGTTTTTATAGAACATATTATGGGACTTGTCATATCAAACGTGATAATAATCTGCTGCCACTCTCCGATATTGTTCGTTTGACCCATGTACAAATGGGTGCTGCTATTGGTGAATGCAGGATTTCTATTTTTCCCTCTCACACAGAGTTTATCTTGTCTGTCATGCTGGACAATGAGTATCATGCGGGTTCTGGCAGTCTCCCCTGCGTAGGGCCTTTCTACCTATTGGCTCGTTAAACAGACAAGGCGCTCTCTTTAGATGTCTCCTGCTGACTTCTTTTTTCCCTCTGATAAAAGAAAGTGATTATTTTGCTGTAATCATGTGCGTAGCCCATGCAGCAGGTTGCACAGCAGACTGTCGGAAAAAAGAGCAGCCGTCTTCCCTTTGAAGATCACTCTCATGCTCAGTTCTTATGTGTGCACCACTTTTGTTTGCTGCTTTGCGCAATTGGATGAAGAGCTAAGTGGCTGTGCTACCTGTCGCAGCATTATCGCTTACCTGTCTTATACGGTTTTTAATCAGCAGTAGTTTCACCTATTGCCATATAAACATCAGATCTTAGGGGTGATAGCAAATGGACTGTAATGTGTACAGGATTAGTCTAATAAATGGAGCAGGCCAAATGATTTGAAAGGACAGACCGTAGATTTGGCATGGCCTTGCCAGATGAGCTGAGGTAATGGTGCGGAAGGGAAGGGAAATGAAGTAGAGGCATGCCTTGGAAGCACTGCTTTTGAGTCCCGCTGTTATACTGAAGAATAAGCTGTCATTCTCACTGGGCTGACATGAAGCATATTACAATAGTTGTAAATGAACCACTTAAAAAACAATTGCTCTTATAGACTACATAGTAAACAGAACGTGTAGTTTGGTGCTGTCTGGCTGATAAGAAGAAGATAAGTGTAGAATCGATGATCACTCGACATCACGGAATCTCCCCAGACTCCCCAAAGTCCTCTCATTTAGTTAGCCCACAGGTTTTTTTAATGGGTTCAGCTCAAAGAACTGCGGCGATCATGCCAGAGTTTGGGGTGCACTATATAGCCATATGAAGCATTCACTCATTCACTTTCACACATAATCAAATCCTGGGTCGCAGTTTACTGTGGTCTAACTGGCAGCACGGTGCAAGGCGGGAACCAACCCTGGATAAACTAAATACAGTCTATTGCAGGCACATAAACACACACTCGGTAATCCTGGAAGAAGTTAGAGAGAGCAGTTGGCCAAGCCATCAGAATGTGAAGGAAACAGTATGCAGAGAAAAGCCACACAGGGAGAACATGCAAAATATACACAGGCTGCAGCCATTTCCAAGTGTCTGGAGGTGTGAAGCAAGGGCTAACCAATGTGCCATCATCTCACTCATACATACGTTTGTAACATAGCACCATTTGTTGTCCACTGGGTCAATGTCAGTTTGCTTTAATAACTAAAGTGGTACAGCATATACTACATTTTGAAAGGAAATAATAATCTGTATTTTAACTAGAGACTGTTTTAAAACTCGGTTGACAGGTTTGGAGACTTTTTGTGTTGTTCTTTACTCTTTCCATTAAGTTAGACTATTTGCTGTAAATTTGTAAGTGTATGTTCCTGTCCTATTGTAAATAGTACTCACGTGTTTGTCCCTACACATACCTGTATTTCTCTCTAATCGATACCAATTTAGGCTGGTTCACATTCACTGGTTGAGTCTTGTTTCATCTGGCTGAACTTATCCTGTCTTTCAATGCAATTTTGGTGTTTGTCAAACAAAAGTGTCATGTCCATCATACCAACCTTTTAACTGTCATGACTTTCCCCTACACAGGGCCATAACAGTGCATGACTGTATTTTCTGTAAATAGTGTGGACTTACATAAATAGACAAATAGGGATGCTGTGTCGATGGTAGAGGCCCAATCATGTTTTCCAGTCAGTGGTATCTCTGATGCATTTATGTATCATTTGCAAAAACCTTTATATTTACGGTACATTAGACCATGTGACTATGGTAATGTCCGGTCACTGTCCATTTTGATCGACTTCCTGTTTAATGGAATGTGATTAATAAGGTAATATTTTTGTAGTTGAGTAGTCCTTTAATTATAAATGCCATTTTTTGGCAAATACAGCAATTGAAAAATGTGACACAATTTATTAGTTACCTCAAATACCTTCGATCAGACAAGGCATGTGTAATCATTGAAATTTGTTAAGCACTAAACACAAGGAAAGATTTTGGTCAAGAGACACTTACTTGCAGCACCAGACCAAAACCAGACAAAAAAGGCAAACCTTTTACGGCTAAATATTCTGTAACCTCTATTTGACTTTTTGTTTAACTTTTGCTCGTACAATGTTTTAATCAGGTAAGAAAGTGCATGAACGGTTCTCTTGCGAATGTTTCTTTTGCATAAGTGACTACAATGACGTTTCTGCCTTTGTTCCTGTGTTTCCATTTTAACGCTGGTCATTTACGTTTCGGTTCGTAAGTCTCAGCAAAACATTTTTCCATTCTCGCCTTTCAAGAGAAGATGACGCTGATGAAGCATGAGGTGTTCTGTGGGTTGGAAGTACCAAATTCAGCTAACCGGACGTAATGGACTTGTGCATTTTCATTCAGCATCCCGTCTGCAGCACAGATGGAATACCACTTCCCACCTCTCAGTTGGTGGAGGAGTGTGAGGACTGCAATCGATGGGCAGCGTGCTGCTTGTTAAAGTGAGAGAGGCTGGAGTGTGGCCTCATCTCTGGATTATCTCGCTTAGATCCTTTGTCTTTATCCTACCTGCATCCTTGCCCACCCTCAGGATTGGATGTTGTAAACGTGCAATTAATTACAAGATATGCTTAGACTATTTATAGTGCAGTTGTTTTCCTCTCCTTTCTTAAGTGAGTGCCTGAGAGTGGACTCAGCAAGTAGTAGAATTGTATGCTTAGAATTTTAACTGCAATAATAGTCGCGGTTATTAAGAATAGGAAGAAATGTTGGTTAACAGAGTGCCTTTTTTGTGTAGTCTTGCTTTTCCCAAGACACTTGATACTATTGCACAGTTGAAGAATGTTAATAGATAAATTAAATACATTTTTCTTAAGGAAGCCGTTTCTATAGAATATCATCATATTAAAATATCAGTATCATTATTTCATTCACTAAAATAGTATGTATTGCCCAACAACTTCAACTCATTAAAAAATATATAATATACTGATTAAAATATACACTCACCAGATACTTTATTAGGTACATATCTTTTTTTCTCACTCACTTTCCATTTTTTAAGTTCTATTTACATTTACAGTGTTTAGCAGACGCTTTTATTCAGAATGACTTACAACTTATACAGTCTTACAATTCAAGCAATCGTGGGTTAACGGCCTTGCTCAAGAACCCAAACGTGGCAGCTTGGCAGAGGTGGGATTTAAACACTTCTGGTCCATAGTTCAATTTCCAGTATTTTACTCACCAGGCCACCACAGTCCCATATTTACTGTATAGATGCAGTAGTTCTACAATTATAGACTGTAGTCCTTCTGTTTCATGCTTTTAGACCCTGTCACTCTATTTTCTAATTGTCAGGACCTCCATAGATCAGGGACTATTTGAGTGGTCGATCATCTTTATCCCCGCAGTGACACTGGTGTTGTGATGGTGTGTTAGTCTGTTGTGCTTGTATGAATGTATCAGACACAGCAGTGCTGCTGCAGATTTTAAATACCCCAGTGTCGCTGCTGGATTGAAAATAGTCTACTCACCAAAGTGTCCAACTGCCAGCATCCTGTAGGCAGCATCCTGTGTGCCTGATGAAGGATTAGAGGATGGTTAAAATAAACTATACACAACTGATGAGCAACTGTCTCTGACTTTACATCTAGAAGATGGACCAATATGGCAGATCTATTAGAGCGCACAGTCAGTGAACATTGTTTAAAGACTCACTGGTATGCATATAATCCACTCACACACATCCAACACACACAAACACAACACCATCAGTGTTGGTGCAGTGTTTAGAATAACCCACCACCCAACTGTGGGTAAAGAAAAGAATACTAACAAGGTATGTATAGGCATGGTAAGATAAGATAATAAATGGACAATGAGTGTAGAAACAAGGATGTGTAGTGAATAAAGTTTGCATATTTCAGAATAGAACATTCAAGTTTTGAAAAATAAGGTAGCAGTTCTGGAAAAAAGAACGTGAAGAACTAGAATATCAGGGGTGAAAAATTGATCAGAGCCCTAATTCAATACACGATAAAGCCACCTTTAATTGCTTTAATTACAGTCATCAGTCTGTTTGGATATATCTCTAACAGCTTTGCTCCCTAGACGGGATCGTTTGCCTATTTTTCTTTGCAGAATTGCTCATGCTCAGTGAAATTTAATGATGAGCCTCACTGGATGCTCTCTTTATATCCAGTCACATATTTTCATGGTCACTCAAGGACATTCACCTTCTTATCCTTAAGCCAGTGCTTTGTTTTTTTGCTAGTGTGTTCAGGGTCATTGCCATTCCAGAAAGTGAACTATACACACATCTTCAGCTGCTATGAAGAAGGACACAGGTGTACAGTGGTGGCTGGTGAGGGCATAAGCAAACTGCAAAAGAGTCTAAAAACAGAAATTTTGAAATCCTTCTGGCCTGAAAATGTCTGTGTGACTTACAGGTTAAAGTCTCATTTACCAGTCTCCAAGTTTAATACCCCCGTCTTTACGCCTTTGTCCACAATTATTTGTGCTAGCACTTTGAAAGGGTGGACAGGAAAAGCAATTTGTCATAACAAGAGCTGAAGATACACTGGGTGTAAGCTTGAGCTCATGTCTCCTGCTGAATTTGTCAATTAGGTCGATCTGGTCTTATCTCCGTTATCTTTTTTTTAAGCGAACACCTTGTGAAAGTTGAAAGACTAAATTTTCCTTCATTTGAAATAAACCCTGTGCCAGACAGAAGCATAAACGATTCAGCTTTATCAGGGTTCAAGTTGAATTATCTCTTTAGTCAGCTGGTTAACCCGCTGTAGTCCAATCACATAAGAAAAAAACTCATAAGCTCCTGTTAAAGTAAGCATTTGTAATTCACAGAGAGCTGCATATTGCAGGAAATTTCAAAGCAGAGCAGCAAAGGAGCTGCATAGACACTCGTTTGGCCCCTCCCCCTCACCCCTCACCCCCCTTACACACACACACACACACACACACACAAACTATACACTACAGTGTTTAGTGGCACTTAAAGTAAGCAAATATAGTTTACATATATTTTTTGACTAGTGACTATCTGTTCACTGCCGTTAATTTATTCATTTTCTTATTCTAGTCAGTCTGCCCCGTCAGTCCCATAAGGCAGGAACAACCCTGGACAGAGCGCCAGTCCATCCTATACAGTACACTTATATATATACTTTCACACACTAAGGGCACTTTGGAAACACAAATTAGCCTAACAAGCAAGTCTTTGGAATGTGGGAGAAAACAGAAGTACCTAAGGAAAACCAACACAAACATTGGGAGAACATGCAAACTCCACACAGACAGAGCCCGGTGTATCCACTGCAACACCCTTGGTGCTTCCCTTGACCAAATTGTTTCATAGTTATTTTGGAATATATAATTAACTTATCCAACATGCTTGTATTACATATTATATATTATTTAACATGTAACTTGATGGGGGTGCCGCCCCTGTACCCCATATGGGCCAGCCGTCACTGTTTGGCACCAATCCTTTCTCCTGTAGTCCTGACCAGTGGGGATTTTGGATAATGGCGCTTGAATGGATCAAGGTTAATTTTTTGGCTTCCTGCCACCTCCTAAAACATGTTTGCATTTGGACTGGCTGCTCCAAATTGCTATTCGAAATTGCCCGTAGGATTGACTGTTGCTTGTATTTGGTACAATTCTACCTTATGCTCACTGTTAACAGTTTCTGGAAGCTTTATGAGATGATACCTCATCTGTAGCGTTCAAGTTCCAAACTCTGGGGATATCTTCTACACCGAAAATTTACTTGGTCAATAAATAATTAATAATTGTCAATAATTGAATGGAGTTCTTTGATGTGCAAGATAAAGACTTTTGAGAGCTCTAACATGCCGTCTCCACTAATGTTAGTGGAAATGCTTTCTAATTGTTCAGTTTATTTTTTTTTTCACCACATGGTAATGATGTTCCCACGCACACCGATCTTGAAACCCTGCAGAGAGTGAGTGGGAGGTGCCATTCCCTCTTGAGGCATTTCTATTGGCTGAGAGTTAAATAAGCCCGCTCGGTTACCACAACAACGTAATGCTTCTTTCAACTCATGAAGTCAGTGTCACGACATGGCAAGCAGGTGATGGAAAAAAAAGCCAATGAAATGCCGTCCTACGCCATGTTTTTTTATTGTTTGTACCTCTTAGCTTGACATACAGTCTAAAGGGCCTCATGCTCCCAGATGACTGTGTGAAAACAATGCAATAAATTGCTATTTAAAAAAAGAGGTTAATATTAACTGTACTCAAGGACAAGATGGCTGAAATGACAAAATATTAAGCTTTTAATGCTTCTTACAGCAAGTAATTAGACAGGAAATGAGCAAGAACTAAGAAAATGCACTCCTGAGACATATGCTGCCGTTTGCTTGTCACCGCTCATTGCTGCTGTGAACAGTTGGAGGACAAAGGCTGGAAACAGGGAAATTTACTTAAGAGTCCTATTGCACGTAAATATAACATATTTTGGGGTTTTTTTTTCAATCTTTTAAGGGGAAAAATTAACTAGGCAAGATATTTTGGAAGATTTAAACAAAACATTTAAATTTGGCCAGAAACATTTAAGTTTGGCCAGAGTACCTAGACATTTAAGCACGTAACGTGGTTTAATGCTGTAGTATGAAGCACTTCTCCATAAGTACTCTCTACTGTTCAAATGACTAGTATTGACTGAGAGAACGACACAAAGCCACATTAAGCTTTTGACCAATGAAAGTTTTAAAATATTTAAATAAAAGAAAATAAAACAAAATAAAAAATACAAATTGCCATTTTTACATTGAAAATGTTTAATGTAAAGAGCCAGAATCAGAATCAAAATTGGATCTGATCAAATACAGGTCTCTCCCAAGAGCTCAATAGTAGCAGTCTGGCCACTTAACCTTCTAAACTCTCGACCTTCTAATTAGTAGCCAGAGTCAACCCATTTACCATGGAAAGCTTGGTTATTCCATAAATGTATTTTATTGGACTTGCTTGTCTACTGTATTTAGCAGATATGTTTACCCTCTGGGAGAAAGAGTAAATAACGACAACTTCAGTTTGTGTGTCTTGCTTAATAGAAGTTTATCTACACAATTGAACTGCATAGTTGTTAGGCTCTGCCGCCGTACATCACTAGAAATGCATTAAGATGGGTATGCTGGTGTTTGTATCTGTGGCTGTGTGTGTGTCTGTGGGTGCAAGTGTTCGCTATTAAACACCTTTTTTTCTGTATGACTGTCTGAGCACCAACTGGGAACCATTTTGTGGATGATATCACAGAACTGATTTGGAGTCCATTTCTACAGACTATAATAGTGATACGAACTATAGTGATAGTTTTCGTTCGTCCTCTGAGCAATTTTGCATACCTGTAGGGGACACCTTGTTGTGATTAGTATCACTTAATGATGTCTGTCTGAAGGTGGTCTAATAAAAAGGTGATTGAAATTCTATGGATGTTTATAGGGATAATCTGTAAGGTTGATTTCATTTCAGATTTTCTGTGAATGGACTTGGTTGATACAGACATGACCTCTAATCTGTAGGGCTGCAGACTAGGTAGGTGTATAATGTTAAGGGATATATTGTACAGAAATGTTTATACTTGCTAAAAATAGTTGTAGTGGCTTTGGTGACTTTGTGGTAAGAGCTAGGTGTTAAAATTAGCCATTTCTAAGGGCTTCAAATCCTGGCTGGAGTTTCTAACATGAAGTTTGGGTGCTGAGTTTACAGAACACTGTGATGGACTGGTAATGTATAAGCAGAACTACAGGTTTTACAAAACATTTTCAAAACTTTTTTTTTTCCCACAAAACCAGGAAACTGTTTAGGGATATTTATTTATATGATCTTTCATTGTGAAATATCCCCAAATTGTTTGTGATCAGTGTATAATGGAACATGTATTTTTCTTTTTGGAACAGTTTATATTGCTTTTGACAGTTTATGATTTAGACTACCTGTGTATGTATGTGTGTATATGTATATATATATATATATATATATATATATATATATATATATATATATATATTTTTGTG
>JAVSBV010170184.1:0-13899 GCA_033117975.1 Parotocinclus spilosoma | reverse complement strand
CAAATGACTGATTATACTCAGACTGATAATTGTTTTAAAAGTATACAAATATATATATATATATATATATATATATATATATATGTATACTTGTGTATATGTATACTTGTGTATATGTATAAAAGTATACATATGTATATGTATACTTTTAAAACAATTATCATTCTGAGTTCTCGTTATCTTTACAGCTATAAGTTTAGACGCATATAGCAGCAGCTACACGGTCTGGCTCTGACCATAATAGTGAACACAGCAACACTTAATGAAGGTCTGAGTCATTTGACATAATTAATCTGCGTATATTAGTTATGCCTAATGATTCAGACCTCAGTGTTCACTGTTATGATCAAAGCCAGACCGTGTTAACAGTCTTAGAGTCCCTCCGATTGATTTCAGTGCCCCGTAAACTCACCATTTTCCACACTGCTGCACACTGGATGTATGTCGTCTGCAGCGCAAATGCCGCCGCCGCCGCAACTCGGAACAGGCATTATTCATTTTATTCAGCGTGTCTTAAGACTATAAAATCATTACTAATTATAGACTTGAACTTAAATGAACTATAAATCAAAATGATCGATTTCAGTGTTATAAAACGTAGTTTAATATTGTTATTGTTATTATTATTATTATTATTATTATAAAATCACAAATAATTCCTGTGTGTAATGTCAAATTTGGGTCAATATCTGAATTACGCTTTGTTACATTTGAAATTTCTATTTTGTACCCAGTTATGAATAACACACAGCGGTATATTCTAGTCAGTATAATAAGCGTAAAACTAGAATACGCATCAGCAACAGTCACAAAAAAAAATCAAACATTGGCACCAGTTTAAACGGTTTTATTATCAAAATTAGCGTCATCACCATGAAGTTCAGTTTGGCTCTGTTTTAACAGATCGTATCATTACATTATTTATCTTAACATTTCAGGCTCATCCATTATTTACACATATTCACAAACCACACATTTACAAATAAATACCTACATATGTACAGCTATCATGTTACATTTCTGTATTTAAAACATAGTCGTTTCGAATCTGATAAACTAGGCTATATGCTTACCCTTTAAAACAGAATTATATTTGAAAAATAAAATAATAAAGAAACTGACTTCGAGTATCCGAAGAATCATGATTGAAAATAGATATTTCAAATTACAGCTGCATTTTAACCATTTATTTTGTATATTTTATATGAATAAGCTGTACAGTTACTATTAAATTATAAATTGATTTTGATTGATTTCCGTTAGCTATTTACAGTAGGCTACAACCAGTAACGCCAACTTCTTGTTACCTCCTTATTTCATATGACTAAGGTTTAAAAGACAATTCACTTCGTGTTAATTAACCAGAAAGACAAGGCATAAAAACAACATTGTTAGTTACATATTGGCCAAAAACCTTTGAATCTTGTTCGTATTATATTCAAATAAAGTTTAGAGCAATGGCATCGATCATACCAAAAAGGAGCATTCCAAATACCTAACTTACTTTATTCCTTGTAGGACCAACAAACACCGATGATCATTATGGTCTAAAGGGAACCAAATCTGGTTCTTTTACTGCAGGGCTCTAACATTTTTTTGTGTCCAGTGACCCCTTTCATTAAATAGAATAGATTTAGATCTGGTGTTTATTAATCTTCATTATGTTAGTCATAGTTAGAAATGTAAGGTCATATTTACCATATTTGCATATGTGGACTATATACGTTAATACCATACCCTATTATTATTATTATTATTATTATTATTATTATTATTATTATTGGTTGTACTTCACAGACATGATATCCATTTAAGAACCATTGTTGGTTCCCGGAAAAAATACTTTTGTTCGTGTCTTAAATAAGTCAGAAACGTTTGCCATTATGTAGAATCTTTTATGTAACACTTTTTAACATTTGCACAAGAAAGCTTTGGGGGATTTTTCAGGAACTACACATGCTCTAAGAACTTTTTCAGGCAAGTTCCAGGAGGACATTTTGTAACCTCCTGTTTTGGTTTAATGTAAGTAATGTGTAAACAATTTTTCAGTGTTTGGCACCAACAAATGGTTGAACAAAAATCCAACAAGAAGTCATTCTGTAATCTTAACATATTATTATATGGCTATTGCTCTAATTAAGTTTGGCACACAGATTGTATGGCTTTAAGTGTACTCTGGTCCTGAGGATTCCTCCTCAGAATAGGATCTTGAGTCAAATCCATCTTCAAGGGGTAGCTTATTGGAGTTGGGGTTAATGTTGGTGTTGGTGGTGGTGCACAGTCCTTTCCTCTTTAGATTGCGCTCCTCCATCTTGATTGTGTCATAGAGGCCAGTGGGTCCCTCCTCAAGCAGGACGTTCCTTTCTGAGTAAGATGGCTTCATCTGACAGACTTTGCGCAGCACAAGTAAGGCAGGTGCATAGAGAACATTAACAAGGCCCATGCCAAGATTGAGCTGGACAAACCCTAAATTATGGACAATTTGTCCTGCCACAATGGGACCCATGGCATAGGCCACAGAATATGAAATGTCAGCAATGGCGTACACACTGCCATACACAGACACATGACGGACATCAACCAGGAATGCCAAGGTGGGAAGAAGTGCCGTGTCGACAAGTGCAATTCCAAAGCAGATCCCGCAAAGAGGGACCATTAGTTGTCCGAAGTTTTTGCAGGCAGGTACAGTGCATGAACTGGCTCCAATGATCACCATTCCCAGTGCCCCATAGAACCATTGCAAATGAGGGTACTTAGCAGCTAATTTGACAGTCACGTAAACGCCAAGCACATGAGGGAAAAATGACGGAAGCCAAGTCAACCCCATTTCCCATTTTGTGGAATGCATGGTGGTCTCCATCCAATTGGCAATAGTGGGTTCGAGGAATGCTAAAGGAACGTTGCATACTGTCAGTGCTCCAGCTACGACTGCAATATATGGATCCACCATTAGTTTGTGAATGGGTGTACCAATGGGCATATTTTCACGTGCGCGATCTGAGAAAGGCTTTATTACTGTAAGCAGCAAGAAGCCATCTGCTAAGCACACACATGCTAGTACTATGAATGGTACACGCTTACCAGCAAATTCATAAAGAACCCCACCAAATGGGGGCGCCACTAGACTACCAAAGGAGATGAAGGCCAGGGCAATGCCAAGCGCCCGACTGCGCTCTGCTTCCTCTGTGTATTTGTCAGCAATCATGGCAATTCCTGATGTGTCTGCAAATGCTGACCCAAGACCCTGCAGACTTCGAGCAGCAAATAGTGTGACGTAGTTATCAGCAAAAGCAAAAACACTCGTGGAGAGAAACATCACTGTTAAACCAATTAACAAGGGGATGTCATATCCCACCCGGTCGATGAAGGTGCCTGATAATGGGTTCACCAAGAGTTGCACGATCGCTTTGGAGGCGAACAGGACTCCGATCTTTACGTCCAGGTTTTCTGCGCTTGCCGAAGACGAGTTGCCATGCGCTGAGTTTTGCTTGCTTTCCAGTTCAGACAGATAGTCCGGGATGATGGGAACGATCACCATGTACAGCATATTATCTAATAGCAATGCCACGCATACGATCACCAGAATGATGCGACGCTGACGCTCGGGATCGTGAATCGCACCGCCGAACTGTTTCGTCTTCTCTCCCATTTCTGAGAGCTTCTGAGCGGCTGATTTGGCCAGGCCGGTGGATCCCGTGGACTCCTCCATGCTTCAGACCCAGAAAAACTTATTCTCACGTTGTTTTCCACGGTTTCTCCAGTCTGAGCGCACTAACTTTCCTGGTCTCCGCTTTTATGTGCGCAGCCGCAGTTCAATACATACGCAGTCTATTCTCTACTTTTCTTGGCATCGCAAACCCGATTTTCGATGTCCGCGGCTTTGCAATACTGTGTCTTCTTCGCACCGCTATTTAACCACTGTAGCCTGTGGGCAGAATATTTGCTCCAGTCCCGTGCAGTGCGCTGTGTCAGGCGCGCTGTAGCGGATTCGCACACAGCGCCGGCGTTGCCATTGGACCAATTGGCTTCGAGCTCTGTTTGCCTGCCTTTGTTATCTCGTACCGTCTCGTTCAATTCAATGAGTTTTAAGTCTCTCTCTCTCTCTCTCTCTCTCTCTCTCTCTCTCTCTCTCTCGCTCTCTCTCTCTCGACCAATCAGAAGTGGGAGGATCGCAGAAACTCCAGCATCATCACCTTCGCCGTGTGTGGAGGGGGCAGCTGAGATTTAAGTTTATATCTCATTATGGGGACCGAAGATCTGACAATTTAATTATGATTAAATGTTTCTGATCCCCACAACTACATTTTGTGTTTACAAAAATGGCAACTTAAAATAAATAAACAAATACAAACAAACAAACAAATAAATAAATGTTTGCCCGAATATTTCTTAATTGGTTACCGAGATGAGGGTTACAACTGGGTGTACTTAAATTGTATAAAATAATAATAATAGTAATAATAATAATAATAATAATAATAATAATAATAATACCACAATACCACAATACGTATATTAAAATAAATAATTAAATTGACGTCTTATTAAAATAATAAAACATACATTAGGAGCAAGATCACATTAAAATACTAGAAAAAAACATAGTATAGTACAAAAACAAGTATAGTAAAATAATATGTATACGAATAAGACTAGTGTTAATGCTGCAGTAATTGTTTCAGAACCACTTTCTTGGACAGCGCCACACTCTGTTGTGCTGCGCTAAACGAACGGGATAAAATTGACTGAAATCACAATAATCGATGCAAAAAAATTACCAAAAGAAATACTGTAGGGTAATTTTAATATTCTTTGGTTATCTGGCATTTTATTTTATTTCATTAAAACCGCCTGGTCCGTATGCCAACATTTGGTAGATGATGCACATCAAATGAATGTCAACAAGAATGACCAGGCCGGGATCTTCCAAATAAAATATTATCTAGAGAATCAGACACCATGTGCTGGCAAATCTTCTTCCAACAGTGCATCCTGGCACCATCATTTCCTCAGATTAATGCACAAATGCATAAATACACACTTACCCGACAATCTTCGTAATAAAAGAGGAAACATGACAGATCCTGGCGTTTGCATTTGTTGCTGGCAACAGTCTGGATGGTCTTAAGTTCAGGCTTAAATCTTCCAGATTCCTTATTTAACTATATTATGCACTGTAGGGAGAAATGTGTAAGTTTTTTTGAGAGACAGTGTTTTTAAACTTTTCAGTTTCTCTTGCATTAGTTGACAAACCAGAGATCCTTTCATGTGTGTTGTTTTTGTACCAAATCATGACCATTATCATCTGTTGATATTACCTGTTTAAAATGACATTACTATTTAGTATCCCTAAGTTGTCTCAACGTTTTTGGAATGTGTTGAAGGCCAGAAATGCAGAAATTGATGTTTATTGACAAATTAAATAAACCTGACCAGACAAAACGTGAAATATCTTGGGCTCATCTAGTCTGCAATTGAATAAAAGCCAGAACCCACTGCTCTCTTGTGATGCTGTATTGAGTTTTTCCTCGATACATAGTATTAGTTCTGTGCATGGTTTTAATAGTTTGACTGACTGCTGAGTTCTAAGGAGTACGAAAAAGTAACAGCATTATCAGTCAACTGTACTGAGCCCGACTCTCAATAAAACTAATTCGGAAGTAGGTCATATAAAAAAGCGCAATGCTGCCATCTAGTGCCTAGACATTACTGTGCAAAAGCAAGCGATATCCGTCTAAGCAGATTTGTTTTGTTTGTTTAGCCTACATGCATGGGGCGTCATCATAACCAGTGTACTCAGGCACGTGCCCCAGTAAAATGTTGCTGTGCCCTAGTAAAATTGCGGGTGTAAAAAGTCAATTCCATGTGCGCTTGCTGGGCGGAACAACACGACACGCCACTCAAATTTACTACAGGAACTACACTGTAAAAAATGTCTGTGAAATTAACAGAAATGTGCTGTAAAATGACAACATAAAAAAAAAAACTGTAAATAGAAATAGAATAAAGTTTTGTGTAAATTACAGTTTAATGTAGTCAAATTGTAAACCAAATATAACTGTAAACTTTAAAGCAAAATCTTGTTGAAATAAGCATATTTCTTTGTAGCATTTACAGTTTAATGTAATTCAAACAAAGAAAACATGTAATACAATACAGTTAAAATTACAATATCGTAATGTTAATAATCAGATATTTATTTGTATAAATTCTGTAACACAGAACAAAATTGTATTACATTTTACAAATTCATGTATTATATTTTACAGATAAGACAATGCACAAGTAAACATTTGTTTAAAGGGTTTGAAACAGGGGAAATGTGTTTAGGAATGACTGCCTATATTTATTAACATATCAGCAGTATGTAGTTGTAGTGGATTACTATAAAAAGGCATTATATAGTAACTATTTCTGTAATTTAACATATTTATACGTTAAATTAAAATATTCTTTAAAACCTGCATTTTCTTGTTTTGTTCACTTTACAAAATATGTACTTTGCACATAAGTGGAGGTGATTGCAAGGAACATGGAATATGTTTATATGTTAAATCATAAATACTAAATTTAATATTAGTTAAATTTATATTATATTATATTAAAATAAAATCTACATTATTGTCCCATTGCTTTTAAATTTCTTTATTTTTCCATCATATTATTTGCTAAACAAATAGCAAATGAAAATTATGAAATGAAACTGTAACGTCATTTAATATTTTTTTTCATACTGCTTTAAAGGTATTTTAAATGGAACTGTCATGATTATTTCCCCGCAAAAATGAAGGTATATGTTTTAATTTGTAACCGAAATGAGCTCTGGCTTGTCCAATCACGGAGTTTGTTACCGCTTTTTTATTGGCTACTAAATTTTCGCGGGAGCAGCCATTTTCAATTGTGGGCGGGAGCGCTTACTCTGCTCGCGACGCTGAGAAGTGTTAGCTCACAGTGCAGTTACTTCCAACGCTAAATGCACTAGCTAAAGCTATCTAGCTACGTGCTGTTTGTAGGCAGACAAATACAAGCTTGTTTGTGGTGCAAGGTGTGTTTTGCAGCTGTATTCATAACACTATCTAATCGGGATTAATTAGTCTGGTAAGTATTGTGCTAAATGTTTATTGGTACGGATTTTTCATGTTGTTGAGGAGTGCTAAACCTTAAAACTGGCAGCTTAAAAATGATTACCTGCCGTTTTTGTAGCAAATCACTGGGGTCGTTGAAGGGTTATGTGCTACACTGTAAGGTTCATAGAAACGAACTCCAGTGTTTTTTTTTTAAATGTGTTGGCACTAACTGCAAGCGGCCATTTTGTACTTATGCAGCTTTTAAGGCTAGCTGCTATGGCTGCTAGCGCCATTGTTACAGACTTTAAATGTGCAATTTCGTTGTGTGAGCGCCAGTTTCACACAGTGAAAGAACGTATGTCACACTTAAAAGAACATTTAGTGGAGGGGCGACCTGTGCCATGTCCAGTAACTGGGTGTAAAAAAACATTTACTGTGAAATCATTGTTTACTGCACACATGTCAAGGAAGCATCCAGCATGTTCAACTGAAAACGTTAGTCAACTGTACAGGGAAAAAGTTTCTCAGTCTTCCGTTATGTCATGTGAGCATGCTTCCCTGAGCACAGATGATCCAGCAACAAATGAAAGCGTTGAATTGCCTCAGAATTTCAAGGACAGCTTTCTTAGAAATGCATGTTTATTCTACCTGAAATTGCAAGGGCAGTTCCTTCTTCCAGCTTCAACAATGCAGGCTATTGTGGAAGAGATGCAGAATGTGCATGAGTTAGGACAGGATTACACTTGGAGTAAATTACAGTCACTTTAAAAAAATGACTTGTGTCTGTCGGATGATGCAATTGCTAAAATCTGTGATTGTGTAAAGTATTCGGATCTGTTTGCTGCTTGTCGTCAGGGACCACTAAGAACAACGTATTCAAGAACTCGGGCATTTAAAAAGATGTTCAAATATGTTGAGCCTAGAAAAGTATTTTTGCGAAATGATGACAATATGACGCAAAGGTTTGCTTACTATTTACCTGTGTTACAAACCCTGAGCAGTTTATTAGAATCTGAATTGTGGGCAAATTCATTATCTCGACTGTCTTGTGAAACCGAAGCAGATGTTTAAGTACAACAAGTACTTTATTGAAAATCCAGGATGCTTAAAGCTAATTCTGTACCAAGATGCTTTTGAAATTGTCAACCCTCTTGGCTCTGCTAGGAAAAAAAACACAAAGTTGTTGCAGTCTATCTTTCAGTGGGAAATTTACCTGCTCATGTGCGGTCCAATACAAATCACATGTCCCTTGTCTTACTGTGTTGAGAGAATGACCTAAAACGATTTGGAAGTGCCAAGGCTTTCTCAGATATGTTAAAGGATTTAAAGTATTTGGAAAAAAATGGAATTACTGTAGGTAATGAAACAGTCAAAGGAGCTCTTTATTGTATTGCTGGTGATAATCTTGGTTCACACAGCATTGGTGGGTTAACTGAAAACTTTAGTCGTTCTCAGTACTTTTGCAGATACTGTGAAATCACACGAAGTGAGTTTCAGGGTGATCCAAATGTGTGTGGTCCACAGCGCACCCCTGAAAGTTACGATTCCGCTGTTGGTAATCTACAAACTGAAGGTGGAGACATTCAAGAAATTAAAGGCATAAAGGTAAGCTCTGTTTTCAATACTCTGACATCGTTTCATGTTTGCTAGCCTGGTCTTCCACCTTGTTTAGGTCATGACCTATTTGAAGGTGTGTTGTCCTATGATGTTGCACTGTACTTGAAGCATTTAATTAAGAAAAAAAAACTGGTTTACATATTCACTGTTGAACCGGCGCATTAAGCAATTCAAGTACAAAGGCGCTGATTCTCTCACAAAGCCACTCTGGTGTCTCCAAACTTTCAGGTCAAGCTATCCAGAACTGGAATTTCTTAAGATTGCTGCCTGTATTAATTGGTGACAAAGTGCAAAATCCAGAAGATGATGTGTGGAAGTTAGTTCTCCAGCTTAAAGATATTGTCGAAATGATTTGTGCACAGAAGATTTCTTTGTCACAGGTGGCCTATCTTGACATTTTAATCCAAGAATATTTGGAATCAAGAATGTTTTTGTTTCCTGAGAGTCCACTAAAACCAAAACACCATTCTTGCGTAACTATCCGGCACTAATTTTTAAATTTGGCCCCTTGATCAGGTTGTGGACAATGCGTTTCGAAAGTAAACACAGTTACTTCAAGAGGTGCTCAAGGCATTTGAAAAACTTTAAAAACATCTGCCTAACATTGTCTGAAAACATCAGATGTTCCAGGCATATCTTTTAGCTGGGTCAGAATGTAGACAGCTTCTGCAAGTCAAAGACAGTTGTGCTTTCTACCCCAGCCTGTACAGTGATGCAATTAAACATGCAGTGAGAGAGTTTGGCTTTGCAGAGTGCAATACTAGTGTTTCAACAGATGTGCAGTATATGGGTACATCATATAAAAAAGGACATTTCCTTGTGTCAAAAAATGATGAGCACATTGGAGAACTTCTCATTATTTTAATTCAGAATGAAACAGCTGTGTATTTTGTGATGGATATACATAAAGCTGACTTTATTCCTGAATACCATCTGTACTCTGTGACAAAACTGAGTTCGGGGCTGCAATGTCTTAAGGTTAACGACTTGGTAGATTTTTATCCATTGCCATCATACGTTGTTAACGGGCACAAAGTCATTCCAATAAACAGTGTGTTATCAAAATAAACATGCTTTTGGTCACCGTGGAAGATAAACCAGATTAAAACTGTCACACGCTACATGGAGAGAATTGCATAAATAAATGGGTGTACAGGTCTTCGTAATAAATTGCTTGGTTAGTGACCCAACCTCTAAAAGTAGAGGTTCCTCTTGTTTGTATATAATGTGATGTATTACTTGCATTTTTTCATGCTTTCAGATATGACTGACTTGGGGCAAACATTTTTACGCACTGCCATTACTGAGGTCTTGCCTGACCTTTCAGAGGTGACAAAAGATATTTTAGAAGACACCTTACAGTCCACTGGGGTGGAAACGTACGATGATTTTCAGTTTATTGAGGAAGCCGATTTGTTGTCAGCGTTAAGGACAATTCAAGCCCGCAAAGTTCTTGCTGCTTGGAAGCTGAGATGTAAGTCAATTTTTGCAGTACACTGTCACGATTGGGCAAAGAGGTCTGCATTTAAGATCAGTCTTAATCTTTTGTTTGTTTGTTTTTATTTTGCAGGCCAGACTCCTGAAAAAGTAGCTCCTCTGTTGGTGCCTCACCAGGATCACCTGCATTATTGGCACTCACCCAGAAGTTCATCCTCAACCTCTTCCAGTAGCTGCCAAAGCCCTAAAGCCGATTGGGTGGATAGCTTTATGATACCTTGGGATATGTTCCCAGAAGAACTGATGCAGTCATTGGAGAGAGGAAAAAGACCTAGTCCACGAATGAGAAGAGAAATGGTCCGAATTGTGGTGCGCGAGATGATGCGAAAGATTTTTTGCATAAGTAAAAGGATCACTACAGAAGTTGCCAAAAATGGTGGCAAAATATCCAAAATCTCTGCAAGACATAATAGAGGGAGATGTGGTTGGGCCAGGGTACCACCCTGTAGTCAAGCAGTTGCAATATAGGGTAGACAATGTAAAGCGGTCTGCAACGCCAAAAATAAGAAGGCGAAAGAATCGCACTGATGAGTCTGACACAGACGAAGCCCCTCCAGAACAGAGGGCAGCAATCCAGGACACATATGGGTGCATTAACTGGAATCTAAAATTTCTGCCCCTTGGGGAGACCCCAGAGAGCCAGCAAGAGAAGAAAGAAAGATTGAAGATCTTGTCTCAGCAAACCAATGCAAATTCACAAGAGGTCAAACTTCTAATGAGAGCGACTTTCTACACACAGCGTAAACAAGTCAACCAGGGGAAAAATATAAAATGCCTTCGGGAAGAGTGGCCGTTTTGGTTTGACGAATTTGCATTGGCCGTCCATTTTAAGGAGCTCACTGGAATTGGGCTCAAAGAAACATTTACACGAAATGTGGATCTAAAGGGGAAACGGCTCCTAAACTACTTGGATACTGCATGTGTGAGCAGAAACCGGAAGTTCCTTCAGGCTGTAACAAAGTGCAAAGTGATGAAGGGAGAGTTGAGTGGTTGCTCTGAAGATGTCAAAGAGATGGTACAGCTTCTGCTGTCCTACTTTGATGAGAAGGAAGATGTAATGTTCTCTTATGTGGAGGACACATGTCTGGCAGAGGAAGTACAGATGGACCAAGTTCAGTTGACACCCACCATCATTGTGTGTGGCAAGTACATATTTTTGATCTTTCGTTTGCTTTCTCTTTTATACTGTATTCTGGATAAAAGCACGTATTCTCTGTAAAGATGGTAAACCACTTGTAACAGACCTTTAAAATGTAAAATACTGTGGTAAGTTAATTGTTTTGCAAAATAGTCCTGAACAGGCCTTTTGTTAAAATTGCTGTTTTTGTTTTGTTTGTTTTTTAGGATCTTGAGATCTTGTTATTCTGCTAGAAGGTTCATGCTGAGTGTGGATCGGAACATTGTACAGGATAACATCCCCTCCTTCATTTCTGCCCTGTTTATGATGTTTGGAAGCTATTATTGCTTTAACATTCATTACCCGTCACAGCTGGCGTCAACCCTGGAGTTTTTGCAGAGGTGTCCTTTTTAACTGACTTTTAAAAATATTTTTTCTTTTGTAAAACAAATCTGAATTAGCTGCTACAGTGGCTAAAATTGTTTGAATAAAGTAATAGTTTAAGGTTAATAGTAAGGTTTTGCTGTTAATGAACCTAGTATTAATTTGGTCATCTGTTTTTCTTCTATTTCTTAAGGTGTTTTTTCTCAATCAACCCAGAGAAGGGCACTAAAGTGGAGAAGACAAACACATTCCGTCTTACAGTGCTTACCTTAATTCAAGAACTTTCGGATCACGAATGGCGTGATGTCTGAATTTGGACTAAACTCTAAGATTTATGGTATGTGAAGTGCCCCACTCTACTTTTTTTTTATTTATTTATTTTTTTGTTTGTTTCAGCTCAACTACTCAGTTCTGTTATTATTTTTCTACTTTAGATACATATAGAGTTGGCCTTGGAAGCAAGTTTCAGACAAAATTGAATGTATGTTTATTGTGAGTAAGTAGAGCGATTGTCTTTTGTTCTGTTGTCTTTCATCTGTTTTTATTTATCTCGCCATCTTTATCATCACTAATCTGTCACTCTACATATTCTGAGGGAATTGCAGATTGAGGAACTGCTATGAGGTCAATAAAATCTTGGAAAGTAAAGTTATTTGTGGATTTCTTTTATTTTCTTTTTTCCCCCATTTATTCTTACAATATATCTAGCTATGGTTTTAGTTTTTAAATGCTTAATCTGTTTACAGTTCACATTCAAAAAACAACAGCAG
This sequence comes from Parotocinclus spilosoma, assembly GCA_033117975.1. Lineage (NCBI taxonomy): Eukaryota > Metazoa > Chordata > Actinopteri > Siluriformes > Loricariidae > Parotocinclus > Parotocinclus spilosoma. Next base: position 1,447 of record JAVSBV010170184.1, on the reverse strand, counting down.
CAGCAACAACAAAAACCTGTACACCTGATATGCCTATATAAAAAAAATGATGACACCAATACGAATGTATTGGTTTAACTTTTGGCTTAAGTTATCTGGCTAAACTGAGAAAATCCATTGAGAATTTGTCCAAACAGAATTTTCAACTGAAAATTGTTTGACTTTCACCCTGATGGGCATTTCAAGAATATATGAATTAAAACTTAAACCCAGAATGGCTATATCCACATACCTTTAACCATGTAATGCGTACTGGGCATTTTATTCTTCTTATTATTTATTTGTATTATTTAGTAGTAGTAGTAGAAGATTTGTTCTTTTGCTTATTTATTTGGCTTATTTTTACATCACGTTCAGTATCTCTAGCTATTTAACACAAGGTTAAATAATCAGACCTGGCCAACTTAAAAAAACAATTAACCTGATGCATGTCTTTTGACTGTTGGAGGAAACCAGAGCACCTGGAGTAAGCCCACGCTGACACAGAGAGGACATGGAGACTACATCACACAGGCAGAGTCCAAGGTTGGATGTTGAGTGCACTAAGGATAATTATTATTAGGTAACAAGAATTGTAAGTGCAAGACCTATTGATTCAGTCATGTCAAGTCAGCTTTATTTCTTTAGCAATTTTTACAATGGTGCATTGTCTCAAAGCAGCTCTAAATGATAAAGGCAAATCTCAAATTGAGCAAGATTAGGGCAGTAGTGGCAAAAGCAAAACTCTCTAAACATTATAAGGAAGAAACCTTGGAATGCCCAACCTCCTTGATATATGTCAAAATCAACTAACTATCCAGTACTGATTATCTGTTGTGACCTAGAGGTTAAGGTACTGAATTATGGACCAGAATGTCTAGGGTTCATCTATGGCAAAAGGCCATGTTGGGTCCTAGAGCAAGGCTCTTAAGCTACAACTGCTTGGTTTGTAAGGTTGCATTGACTGTGTCTGTTAAATGATGAAATGTAAATGATAATTATTAGGGCCTGATTACATGCATGCAGGACCCGATTGTTGAAGGACCAACATGCTAATTGCTTTCAGAAAGATTGTTTCAATTATTCTTTTTCAAGACTTGGTTTCCAGAGGAAAAATGGCACCACCATATACAAATTGAGTATATGTATAAATTGAGATTGAGTATATGTCCCTAAATGTTGCTGGTGATTCCACATACAGTTGCACGTGCATGATCACCTCTGTAGACATCTGGGGCTCATGAAAACAACACATGGACACGATACACACGATTAGCGCACTATTACTTCAGATACTCCAGCTACATTTATTAATAACCTTCCAGACCGAGCTTTAATACCCTTACAGAGCCCGATCATCTTGAGGCTGCAACTAACCAATTAAAATGTGTATTTCGCTCAACCTGGATATAGTCGCTCCTGCTAGAGTCAAACATATTCGGGGGAAAAAGCTAGCACAATGACCATA
>JAVSBV010170173.1:0-13899 GCA_033117975.1 Parotocinclus spilosoma | reverse complement strand
ATTTACAAAGTTTTGCAAGCGTATTAACAAGAACAGGGTTCAACTTAGCCACTTTATGTGAGAAGTAGTACTGTCTACACCCCTGACCCGATGATCAGAACATCCCCTCCCGTTCTGTTGGGTTCCTTCACCTGCGCTTCTCCGCTCTTTGCGCAGACTCTTTTCGCTTCTCCGGGCTCCGGCAAGGTTTCAGGAACCGAATAGCGGCGCTGCGTTTGAATTTGCTCCTCAGTCGTTTCCAGTGAAGACTGGAAGCGGCAGCGCGTAGGGAGGTGAGATCACTGCACACGCGTACTATGGATTAATCCCGTTAGCCTGTACTTTGAAAGTCACTGGCGCCTTGTGTGATGCGCGAGGGAGTAGCCAAGTGCTGCTTCCAAACTTTTCAATTCCTGCTTCTGTAAGCGCTGGGGGTTTCTGCGCTTTAAGATGTCTCACGCAACTTATCTGGAAAAGAAATCGTTACTAAAAGGTCGCTGACCTACAACTAATAATGCAGACGCGCGATTTTCTGTCTGGCTCAGATCCATTTCGTCCGAAATCAGCGACGCTCCGATGAGCTACATACTTCTGTGTTGGTCAACTTTTTTTTTTTTTTTTTTCCAAAACACTTGAACATGGTTTTAAGATAAACAACCATGGCTTTAAATGATTAGTTTTGCTTCCGCGTTAATTTTTTATTACATCAGTTCCACAGACGCGTATGGCGCTTTTGTGTTTCTGTTTGCCGCGGAGTTGAGATCTGGACCAGCTCTGATATTGCCCCGTGAGCAGAAGCATGCTATCCAGCCCGTCAAATAACGGCGGAGTAAGGATGCTGGTTTCACCCGCGGGCGCAGACGACAGACGGGTTGAGTTCGTGGCGCTGGGGGCAGTCCGCACCGAGCCGCCGAGTCCGGAGCGCTCCCAGACCTCCCAGCGTACAGGGCTGCTGGGGACCCCGTTCCCCGCTCCTCCCGGTCCCCGCGCAAGTACCTCCGCATCCAACAAGCGCTACCGCAAGATCCAAAACTTCCTTTACAACGTGCTGGAGAGGCCAAGAGGATGCGCATTCATCTACCACGCGTTCATGTGAGTCCCCCTTACTTATTCGCTCAACATCAACGCCTTAGTTATGGGATGTTTTAGTTCTGAAGCACCTGCGTGGGACGGCTTATTCGGGGGGAAAAAGCTTTCCCGTAGTGTCCCCAGGTAACCCAGCTGATAAATAACACGACTGGAGACAATACTGTGGATCATGCATTTTGCTATCGCAGCAAGAAACATGCTGTTAGACTAAATTACACACCAGCCGCGCTCTCACCTGGAGCCAGCGACACTTTTGTAATTGGATTATATCGGAAATCAAGTGCACCTCTCAGATACGGCTTATCCTATGCATAGTAGTTCTGTTAAGTTTGATCTGTTACACGCTGTTTATTTTCAAAGTTTCACTTTCTTACTTACACCTGAAAAGGATGAGCACCTCAGTGTCAAAGGAAAGCTCATGCCGAACAAAAACTCAAAATTCAGTGCCTCTACATTTCCATTACAGATTTTTTTTTAGCAGTTAATTAGATTTTCCACAACCATTTTGTAAATCCAATGAAAGTCAATAAAGAGCAATAAGTAAAACAAGCCATCATGCAGCAAGGGCCTATCAGTACCAAATGAGGTACACATGAGAGTTGCCCTGTAAAGCACTAATTCCCTCTAATATTCACCTGTTGTAAAGTTGAGGTATATGCGCTTGGATATTTTTACAAAACTGCTGATGCCTGTGGGTTCTCCAGAGGACTGTCTACACTTTATCGTCTCATCATCCACCTGGTTGTTCAGGCTGTACATCAGTCAGCAGTTATGCTACAATTCATTGGGCTATTACGATCGTGTCTGCTGCAGTTAAGAGCATATCAGTCCGGCATGGCATAAATAGACAGACGGTTGGCATGTACAGTCAGCTCCAGGATTATTGACTCCCTTGGTAAAGATGGGTTTAAAAGAGTTTGGAATCTTTATGGTCCATTAGTTTAATCTCGCACTGAATAGATGGGATACATTGAGCATTTAGTTAGATGTACGTTTATGAAATTGTAATTCAAGAGAAGTGATATTTCCATTTATATTTATATTTTCATTTTTGAAATCTAGTTTTACATACGTTCACCTGAGGGTTTTGAAACTCTTAAAAGGTTATCGAAGACTTCCTCTTTTACGGGGGTATAAATATGACAGGAGACAGAGGCCAAGTTCCCTTAGACGTTCATAAACATGGGCAAGGTTCGAGAATACACAAATGAAAACGAGTCAAAACTTTGCTGACCTCCATAAATCATGCAGTTGCTATAAAAATAGCCACATGCCTGAACATCGCAATAATTGCTCAGCGCAATCAGGCTAAATAGAAGATGTTGCAAGTAAATGTTGCATTGACACAGCGAGAGGATGATGCTTAGAGAGTGGAAAAAAACCACAAGAATCTGGAGTTCACCAGACTCTGCTGCAACCTGGACTGCACTGAGTTTAACACTCAGATGGGACACAACTGGTACTTTTCAGCAAATCGCTAAAAGGCTATACATTCAAAAAATGGTGCTGTTTTTCCTCCAATGACCATTGGAAGCTTGAGAGGATACAGAACAAAAGTAAGAATAAATCTCTGTTGGTTTTTAATCGTCTTCACCAAGGATGCCAAAATGCTGGAGTTTACACACAGTTTGCACATCTACTTCACTACAAACTTTAGACTCAAGGAGGTAACTTTTAGCAGTTCCACTTATGATATAGATGCACTAAGCACTTACACATTTACAGAAGGTAGTCCATATGTTTTTTTTTACATGCTTTGTTCATACCCTTTGTGTTCTTTAATAGTCAGGGCCCTCACAGGACCAGCACAGATCAGGTATTATTTGGGTGGTGGATCATTCACAGCACTGCTTTGACACTAATGTTGTTCTGGTATAATTGGATCAGACACAGCAGTGCTGCTGGAGTTTTTAGAACACTGTTCACTCACTGTGCACTCTCTTAGACATGTATCATTCTGCTTTACATTATACATCAATAAAATGTTCATTTGCTTTTGCACATCTTAGTCCTCTAATATTTCATCAGTTCACACAGGACGATGCCTACAGGATGCTGGACGTGTTTGGTTGGTGGACAACTTTCTCTGTAGCAGTGACACAGAGGTGCTTAAAAACTCCAGCAGCAAAACTCTGCTGTGTCTGATCCAGTCATATCTGTCATAGAGTATTCACACAACACACTAACACACCACAATCACATCAGTGTCAGTGCAACAGTGCTAAGGATGATCCACCATTTAAATAATTCCAGATCTCTGTCGGTCCAGTGGAGGGGGGTCATTACAATTAAAAAATAATAGTGTGAGGAATATCAGTGTATGCAGAGAGACAGCTAAATGCTAAGTGCATCTGTGTGCTAACTGGAACTTATTAAATGAAAAATGAGTGTAGCTAATAAAGTGATCTAATTAAATATACCCTATTAAATATATTAATTAAATATACCCTAAATTTTGTGAGCAGTGTATATATTGTAGATACAGTACATATAAGGCCCTGTAGGTGTAGGCAATAATGGTCCACATACAGATACTGAATTCCGAGCGAACGAAGGCAAGTGACATCTGTGATTAGTCACAGTAAGTTGCCTGCAATGAAACTGTTCTTCATACTGTGATTATGATCAGCCCTGTCAAAGGGTCTTGCCAGGTATAGAACAGAGTGGGTTCAGTCTGCGGTGCCTCACCTACTGGAGTTTAAACAAATACTGCTGTCTGTCACCATCTGTTTACATCCAAAGGAAACTCAAGAGTGGACAGCATTCTCTGCATCTGTCTCTGTCCTTGTCCCACTGATGAAATTGGTGTAGAGTCACAGGAGGTGAACTATACATGGTTCCAAGGTTTTGTGATTGATGTAGTTGTATGTTTATGAATTAACATGGATACACATATCTTGTTCTTAATGTTCACTATATATTATAGGTCGATATGTTCAAGTCTGTTCATTTGGCAGTGACGTTTATCCAAAGTGACTTATAAGTGAGGCAAACAGCATCCAAACAGCTACCTGTTTGTCAAGCTCACAATAGGACAACTACTGTAGAAGAAGTTAAACAAGGGGCGGTTCTGATAAATAGATGGATTGATTGATCAACAGTGAGGTCTTTGAGTTCTAACTTGTAGAAGCTTTGCTCTGCAGTGATAGGAAGTGCAATAAACATTAGAGCTTGCTCTCGATTTTCCAATAACAGTAAAAAATGTTTACTACTTACACTTAATGTTTATCTTAAATCTCTTATTAGATTACAATAAGAAAACCAGAAACTGTGAATGCAGGCTTGAAAACAATAAGAGGAAGCAGCTTTTATAAGCAAGTAGCAAGTGTTTAGTTTGGCCTTCATTTACACTTATAATAGCAGCATCTGGCAGATTTGTCGGAATGACATGTTGACCCTTCTAAAGTCCAGAGAAGCTTGATCAGAAAGTGTCTTATTTGAAGAGTAGCAGAAAACTTTTTTTTTCGGGAGGTCAAACTAAAAACTGACCTGAACAAATTTAATTCTTTATAACAAAGAGACTGAAAAAGAATGATACAGTGTTTGAGCACTATGAGCATGCCAAAAGAACAAATCTTATAGTGGCCTAAGACTTTGGCACAAAACTGTAGATAAGTTATAGTAATACAGTAATACAGTAATACCCTCCCTGATTAGTATATACAATTAATTTCAGAAGATCTCAGTGTAATGTTGATGTGATAAAAGGATGAAACACCAAGTTACCATCTAATATCAGTGTAGTGTTTATTAAAATGACTTAAAATTGCATTCAGGTATCTATTGTATGACTGAAGTTAACTGAATCTTAATTCTTCACCGAGTCTGTACATCAGAACTGCCTATACCTGATATGTGATCTGTTTTAATGATAAGGTATGATTGTTCTTGCAATTTAAGAACAATCTCACCTCATTACCAGCTTTTGTAAATACTACATTAAATTGCAATGTTTAGAAGCTCAGAAGTATTATCCAATCATTCTAACAAACAATAAAGAAAAATTATGACATTCTTGCATAGTTTGTGTTGAGTTAATGCAAAATAAAGGAGGTTAGTTGTAAGAAGAACTAAGACAAAAATAGTTCCATTGTAACAGAGTGGAATAAAATGATACATGTTTTTGTTAATATACATAATAGCGATAAATGTTTAACTGCTAAGCAAATTGGTGTACATGAGAAAAGATCATCAACAGGCAAGACAGAAGACATGATAGAAATACAAACATTCTGAGTGGGTATTAAAGATAATCATGCTCAGGTGCTCTTAACCCTTTGAGGACCAAGAGACATGTTTGGCCCATACTTTTAAATGGACGCCAAATGTGAGTGAAGCAACCTAGAGAAGTCAAATTTGTATGAAACCACTCAGTATGTCACTGACTTGATATAAACAAGGCTGGCTTTCGATATGTATGCGTTAGTTTAATTTTTAGGTTGCAAGGACTTTTTTTTATCAAAATACAAAAAATTATGTGCGTACAATCCTTACGATCCTGACAGGGTTAAACATCATCAGGCATTTGTAAGATACTTAGAGAACATGATGAGTGACTACAACAGTCTGCTTTCTAGATGAATGTCTGTTTTCTACTCAATAGTCTCGTACCACAGACATTGAAGCAGTAACAGGAAGCCAGCGGAAGGAGATAAAATGCAGAATGTGCTTGTTTTTTCGTTGATTGAACACCACATACAGCAACGCATTTTAGATAATCTGCAGTGGTTTCGGAATGCAAGGAAGTCAGCCTGCAACTGTAGTAGTATGCATTCTGACCGATCTTACTTTAAAAATAAACTCAAGCATATAATCTACCTGGTGTTTTGTGTATTAAAGTTGTTTAAACTTGGTTCTATCAAACTTTGGTGATACTAGCTGGGATAGTTAGTAATAAGCTGGGATAATTATGATACTATGTTGAACTGAAGAACTTAATGTCTCTTGGATCGCCTCTGTTGGCATGACCAAGTATCAACCAAGTATAGTTTCAGTGTCAACAAAGGTCATCATAAAACACACAAACCCTAACACTGGGGTGATGCTGTAAAAACACCCAGCTTACTTTTGAATGCTAGTTTGATTAAATGTGTTATTTACAGTATGTATAGGATAGTGGTCCGAAAGACGTTAGCAGTGCAACACTGATGTGCCATTGATCTAATTTGAAGTTTATAGTAAAGAGTTTTTGTCTTTTAGACAATATATAAAAATATAATAAAATAAAATCAAAATATGATAAAATAAAAATATTTTAGATGCATTAGGCAAATGCAACACCAATAGCGCATTCAGATCTGATCATATTTACTTCTCACCATATCTAGAAAAATGATGAAAAATGATGAAAAATGACTCGTAACACACACAAAATAAAAATTATAATACAAAATTATTGATTGTAATAAGTATTGTTTGTATGTATTGTATAAACATGTATTGTTTTTATATTTTTAGGTTGAGAACTTCTGCACCTTGTAAATCAAGTTATGTAGTGCAAAAATCAAAGCATTGCCATAATTCTCTTTATTTACTTCATTCATACTCTTCATTTGGGAACGTCGCAGTCAGCCAGCAGTAGGATCTGCATGTTCGAATCTTGTACCTTGTCTCAAAGTTCTGCCAATTAATTAATGTACTAAATATACGCTATTAAGAGAGAGAGAGAGAGAGAGAGAGAGAAAGAAAGAGAGAGAGAGAATGTTTTATATCAAATATAAAAAATATTATAAAATATATATATGCAATATACTAAATATAAACATGTCCTCTTTGGGTAAAAATGCAGCCTCATACAGCAAGGATGTGCCTCTATAAGCGAAGTGATTGCTGTGCTGTTATGCTGTTTAATAATGCATTGTTTATGTTTTAAAAGACACTACTCAGCAATCATGAATCTGATCAGCGTAGGACCCACTTCTTTTGGGAAGGACATCGATTTTTCTCAATGGCAGCAAGTGTCTCATCAGATCTGGTCTTAATTTTAGTTGGATCATTACAGTAATGAGAGCCTTTAATTGCTTAGGTAAAACTTAAATACAATATGGACCTCAAATAAAAATACACACAATTCCTCCTCATCTAAACTAGGGCATGCTTCGTGTTCAGGTGATGCACATTTTTTTAGGACTTGGATAGGATATCTCCATCCATACATACAGGTACAGGTGATTAAGTTAGTTTAATTCAGCGTTAATAATCCAGTGTCCAGTGTTAGGCATGAAATATCATGCCGTTCTGCCAAATTACCTTATCCTAGTTAACGTTTTATACTACACGCAGAAAAGGGTATCTGAGATGCATTCTGCTGGTGAGAGCATAAGCTCTAGCTTTCATTATTTATGCATGGAGAAAGAGATGGGCCACCACTCTTATCCCACAGCTCTTATCCACACCAGAGGAGAGGATAAACCCCTGTCAGATACAGGACAGTCCAGACTGTTGGCTGACCATGGTAATGAGCCTTGAATGCCACGCCAGCTAGATATGATATTAAATTACAGGTGTTTGGGGTGCAGCATAGAATATTCAGGTCAGTGGAGCAAAATGTTACTCGAAAGCCTATAAATAAGTGTCATGTCTTTAACCCATTCAGCTGTGATGATTCCACAGGGCTTGCCATGCTCATTCATTGAGTTCCATCTTAGTCACCTGAACAGAGAGGTTATTTTTGCAGTTGTGCTAAAGTACCTCAATTACTGCTGTGATAATGTAATCATTCACTGTTCAAAAAGAACGTGGCTATTACTTTTTGTCATTAGGAGGTGATTTTTTACTTGTTTTTGTGGCCCAAGCAGACATTTGAATTTGTGTTCACTGATGAATAAGCAGACTGAATGAAGCTGAATAAACATTTTCTGTACTTCACGTCCAGTTAACCTGCAACCTTCCCTGCTTTATTGCTCACAGCAGTGAAGAATGTAAATTATGATCCATTACGGGACCCCTTATTTGGTTATCACTCTGTCCTCCTTCGTCAGCTGTGCTCCTCAATTATCTCTTTTTCTCATGCTGTTTTAATTAATGCTGCATGTGCGTAACTTTATATGCCTCAGCACTGATCTAAACCATTATAGAGCTTTATAAATGTTTTGCATTAGGCAAACAAAGTTCATACCTTTTAGAATATGCTACTAGGAAGAAGTAATATTAATGAATACTGAGATAAAATTGATCCTTGCTCACAAGGAACAATTTAAATACAATTAAACCATTCCAGAGCCCCAAGATATCAACACTGTATTAGGATTTATAAGCATTTATGAAGCTGTTTTGTACAGGTGCTTCTTGATTCCGACATATCGATCATAAGTCAAATGTAAGATGATTAGGTGAGTTTTATATAGTCTATACTGTATCATAGCATAGTCAGTAACACTTACATTGACCTACAGTTGCTTGAATCATAATTAATACAGACATTTTTTATAATAAAGTGTTGTAATTTAAAGAGTAATGGATTTAAAGTAAAAAGTAAAAGCAAAACACTTATTGGTGAACTCAGGGCGCTAGCTGCTAATGCTAACTACTCTAACTGCAAGCCAGTTTTCCTATCGTTGGCTGTGATTTCCTTTCCTTGCCTGTATTTTCTTTTAATATCCTAAATCCCATGGGGAATTATTTGCATTAAGGATATAGTACTGTAAATGTAAAAAATAAAGAAGAATACTGAGCAAGGGCTGTTGTGAATCTGAATCACTATTTACTGAAACGTGCGTCATAAATCATTAATCGTGAATCAAGTTTCTGAAACGAGTCGCATGACTCGACCTATACAAGTTTAAGCATGTGCGCTGAGTACTAAGCAAATGACAAGAACCAAGACAATTTTGATGAAGTCAAAATGTGTAAAGTTCTGAGGTGGTCGAGAACTGATATACCACTGTATGTCAGATTGTAAATGTACTCTCTGTGTATTACAGTAAGAAATGTAAAAATTGAAAGATAAGATATTTCTTATCAGTCACATACATTTAGAACATGTATTTTTTATCATAATGCTCTACATTTTAAGTAGTGTAAGGCATCTAGCATTTATTGACACTAAGATTAAAAAATCCTGCACTCTCACAACAAGAGATGTTGATTGTAGTGACATGTATGAATTAATAAAAGCAGAGTTTTTCTTAATCCTTGGTGGTGCGGTGGGTAGGATGTACTGTACATCCTACATGTAATGTACAAGCCAACTGGTGAGGAAAAACTGTGTCATGTCTACTGTAAGAAAGAAGTAAACACAACAACAAATTTCTTGGTCATGGTTTCCTGCCACCCACCACTATAGGTTGTCACACCAAATAGATATACATAAAAAAAGATCCCCCTGAAAGTTGTGGGTGTGCTGATGGTCACTACCACCTGAGCCTGGTGTAATGTGGAGAGGTTTTCTTTTTTAGTAGTTAACTGTTTGTAAAGTGTGTGTTCGTATTGCTCTACTTAACTATCTTCATTTGACTTGTGATTCATCATTATGTGTGAGCAGCCAGCAAGAGCCAGATGAGATCAGCATTAAGGTTAAGGAAAGCTGCTGTCCTTTTGAAAAATAAATAAATAAATAATTAAATAAAAACAACCAAAAAAACCCCTCAAGACATGCATGAATGACCACACTCTAATTGAGTCAAAAAATGAGATTAGTGTCAAAGTAATTTGATTGCATTAATATGGAGCAGATGATTTGGCCAGATCACAGCTACCCACCTACGGAGTTTAGATTCTTTGGGGAGGAGAGTAGTCTGGTACCTAATCCTCAGTTCACTTCACTGTATTACATTATATGACATACTTATACTTCATTTAAAAAATAATAAAATATATATATATATATAATTATAATAAAAATAATTCAAAAAGCAGACTGGGATTTTTGATTTAAATATAAAAAATATATTAAAGATGTGGATTCTCCATTCATAATTTTCAAATGTGTTACCATATAGAACGGAAGGTTTACTTTGTTAAACAGCGACAGTATTGGATGATTTAAAATGTATTTATCTTCACTAATCCAGAACTAAAGTGGAATTTAAAAGTTTGTTGCCTTTTAGAACTTACAATATTTCTACATAAATACGACCTAAAAAACATCATCAGATTTTCACAGTCCTAAAAGTATAAACAAATGGGACTTAAATATTGTACTGGTGCGATTTGTTTATTGATGAAAGTGATCCCATGTCACATATCTGTGAGAGGCAAAAGTATGTAAACCGTTGTGTTTAGTATTTGCTGTGACCCCCTTGTGCAGCAATTTTGGTGACTAAAGGTTTCTGGTAACTGCTGATCAGTCCTGAACAAAGGTTTGGAGGGAGTCAAGTCTATCCTATGTATAGAACAGCATGTCAATGTAATTTTGAAATATCCCCAAATTTTTGTGATAAATATATTTCTACTAGATTAGTTTGGTCATTGCAAAAACTTTAATCTTCTTTACCATTTGTTTGCATAATGACTGGTGTGCTTAAGGTTATTTTCTTGCTGCATGACCCAATTTCACTTTAGATTCAGGTCACAGGTAGTTGTGCTGACATGGCAGTAGACAATGATGGCAGTGGTTGGCCAAGATGCAGGAAAACAGACCCAAACCACAATACGAGCCCCATCATGTTTCACAGATGGGTTTAGATTTTTGTAGCAGAATGCAGTATTTTCCATATTTTCTCTATTGTCTTCTGACTTGTCCGCATGATCTTGTCCACATAAAACTGCAGATGGGCAGCAATGATCCATTTGGAGAGCAGGAGAGGCTTTCTCTTTGCAACCCTTTGTTGTGTAGTGTTCTCTTGATAGTGGCCTCATTAACATTAACATTAGGCAGTGTGAATTAGTGGCATACACTAATGTAGGAATTGTGATGAATGGGTGGTGTCATTTGATTGCTAATTAAATGAACTTTATATGTAACTCTATATGTGAATATTAGCTGACATTTTTGGGCTCATAGTGTACTACATTTGAACAGTTAATTGTTTTATGATGTAGTGCATGTATGTTCAGCGGGGGTAAAATGCAATCTTTATAAACATTCTTCAGAGTAAGTCAAAAGTTACAGGACACTCTTTTACTTCCGAAACAAAAGGGAAAATGACATATCTGAATATCCCAGCAAGTAATGGATGAGGGGAACCTAAATTTTAGGCCAGAACATGACCACCATCTTAAAAGCTGTTATATTGGCTCAAAGGCTTGAAAGCTTGTGGTTCAAAAGTTATCAACAAAGAAGATTGAAAACTTGTGTTGTTCATTACAGGTAACTGTAGATAGAATTGATGATTCTGGTGCCATATCATAGCTACAGACTTCAACAACCGACACCCAGAAAGGCCACCAATTTCACACAGCACCCCTCATAGCCAAAATTCTGATAAACAGGGACTATGGACTGTAAAAAAGTCCACGATACAGCACAAAACGTGTCCTGTGACACCCTGTACAGTTCAGTACTCGGAAGTTCAAATCATAATGGGTCATTAAAAGTAATGTAAATAGGATTAATCCATTCCTAATCATTAAATGATTGTTTTTATGCCTACATTTATAAGTAATTATGCTAGTCTTTACACACACGAAATGAACCCAAAACAAATTTGGAAATTAAAATCGGCAGCAGGAGAGGAGGAGCGTTTGATAGGTTAGTGCTTGGAAGGAGATCCCTTTTCCAAAAGGACTAAAGTATGGCAAACTTATCAGTGGGACTTCAGCAGTGATACTGAGATTACATCTGTTATCGCAGGAATTTGGTATGAATGAAAGTGTTCTACATACAACAGTCTATGTAGTGATCAGTGAATGAGTAAATAAGTAGATGTAGACACACCCTGAGGCTGTGACCCGTGTACATTGATTTTTATTGATGTTCAAAGAGTTTTTGCTTGAATTTGGGGACAAAAAAGTCATAATAAGTCAATAAGTATTATGAAATCCGAAATTTCTAGGTCCCATTGTCAATAACAAGTTATATATGGTCCTTATATCATTGCTAAAATAACAAGTCCATCACTGTACCAGCACAGTATACTGTACATTTTATTAGGGGCAATATTTTTACATGACAAAAGTGTAATTATTGTATTCCTTAATCATTTTTGTCCAATGGCCCCTGAAATATCACCCCCATATAAAAGCAAGTCCCTGTTAAGTAGATACCTTATTCAGATACCCTTGCAATTTGTTAAACACAGATTTTTTTTTTAGTAAATTTATAGAGGACATTACTTTCATCTGTTGGCAGTCATTTATAGGAAGGACTGGGTATGTCATAGTGGCATATGTTCAGAACTAGACTTGAAGCACAGTGTTGTTGCTCTGAATGCTGACAAAACACGGTACAGCATTTTCCCTCTGTTTATTTGGAGCTGCCTCCTGGCAACATTGTTCATTGTGGTTCCCCTGGATAGGAATCCCTCTTTCACTCCCCCAGCCACCCTGTCTCTGTCTCTCTGTTTCCCTGTCTATCTCTCTCTCCCTCTGTACTCTATCTCCTCTGTACAGATTGGGTCAGAGCAGTAAATTTCTCAGCTTGTTAAACCTGTCTTTCTTTATGGAATAAAGTTGTAAATGTAAATATCATTGCAGCCAACCAGCAGTGGGCTGATGAAGAGAATGGGGCTCAGTTTACATGGAAATGAAAGAAACGTGTAAGAGGGATGACCGGAAGGCATACGATAGTGGGCTGGCAGGAAAGGACGGAGCAACACAAGTATTTGTCCTTGTTGTGCTGCTCAAGTCCTGATGAGAGGTGGTATGGCAGATTAATTTCTCCTTTCAGAGCAGAAATGTTTTCTCCTGGGACAGCTTGTCCGTCCCAAGATGTGCAGTGGCTGGTTTTAGGTATCAGCATTAATGATGAACTTAAGCTGTTAGCACACATATATTTTCTCTGGGCATACAAACTGCAATTTCCAAATACTGTCTCAATCTTACCTATGGGTGAAATCTGTGAAGTGTAAGATATAGATTAATAGATTAAGCGTTAAGACCTGTTGCCCTACTGTGTCAGGTCTCCAACTAGTAAAAGGAACATTTATCATTGCAGGTGAAACAGGAAATCTCACTGCTGCTTACTATGCAATTCAACACAACTTACAAGGAGTTTCTGGATTTACCTTATAACAAACCGCTGTATGGTACATATTGAAAATAAAAAAAAATATGTTTGAACTTCATTAAACACATTTAGTCTTAATAGCTGAATAAGCTGATTATTTTCAAGGCACTCTATGGCCTGGGTCCTGTTTACATCTCTGATCTTTTAAACATGTATAATCCAGCCCGGAGCCTTAGATCGTCTGATGCCAGACTAGTGGCACTTCCAAAGTTTAGGTTGAGCACCGTAGGGGATCACTCATTCAGTGTTGCTGCCCCTTTAATCTGACACTCTTTACCATTTGCTCTGCCACTTTTCTACCTGAATTCATATATATATGTGTACATCCACACAGGTCCTTATATATTACAATATATATACAGCCGATTCCAGTTAATCGGACCACATCCGGACGCGATCGTTTTGGTCCTAATAACCGGCTGGTCCAATGAAATAAACATGCCCTGTGTTACAAGATGGGACGTGCTATGTAACATATTAAATGTTTATTAAACATGTGCGATTTACACATATAGCGAACGTACAAACAAGAACTACTGTTGCTTATGAACTTTCTTCATTGAAAAATACATTTGCAAAAAAGTTTTTCGAAACGATCTACAACACAATCTATAGGTACCAGTGGCGGATTCTGGTCTTTCAAGGAGAGGAAGCTCAATTTTGGCCTACATCATAAAATGTGTCGGTTTATTTATACGTAAATTCTACCCTCCGTTCCTTTTCAA
>JAVSBV010170163.1:0-13900 GCA_033117975.1 Parotocinclus spilosoma | reverse complement strand
AAATAAAAATATATATATCATGTGGAACAATCTTTTTCATTTAATTAAGATCACCTTGCAAACAAATGAACACACACTTGCCTGAGCAAGATATTTATCTCAAAAGATTTGAGAAATAAACTAAATGCTTTATAAGAAAAATGAATACCTAGATGCTCATTTTACTGAAATAGGTCACGCATATCACTTGCATAATAATTTAGAACACACTGTACTAGTATCTTTGTTTGCACATCCCTTATGAATGAAGGTTCAGCCCTAACTCTTGAATATACAACGCTTTGCTGAAGTAATAGGAGAGATGAGCTTTTCAGGCTGATCTTTTTCTCCCCAAGCCGGGAATTTGCTTTATTTTTCTCTCCTTTGTGTAGCTGTGCTAAAGGAGGGACTTGAGTGTCCTGTTACTGTTTAGCCTTTTGCTTCCTGCCTTTTTGATTGACACCGCTTTCTTTTTCATCTTTCTAGGCCCCGCAGAAGTTCCCATGATGTCACCAAACGGCTCCATCCCACCCATTCATGTGCCCCCAGGCTACATCTCCCAGGTAACACAGGAGAAATCACCTCAGGCACCGAGTTTGGTCGTTCTGTGCAACTCGCACAATAGGATGTTACATTAGCCCTGCAGGGAATTGAAGAGCTTCTGCTCATGTATGTGTTCACTAAACACACAAGCTTACACATGCGTTACGAGAAATACAAGCCGGAATGCCCTTCTGTGTCCTTGATAAGGCTTTGTTAGGCTGCAGTTAGGTAAAGATCAGCTATGCTGGCATTTCAGCCGAAAGGTCAGAAATGTCCATGAGGGCGATAGAGCAGAGCAAGTCATGAACTGATGAATTAAACCCCCAGTTCTTCCCACAACTGGGCGCTTGGGGCTTTCAACGATCACTCATAGGACACTAATTAATAAAGAGCTCAAGACTCAGACAAAAATCTTAGATTGGGCAAACCGAAATGAGCAGAGCTCCCAGGGCTTAGCTAAGGCTTTTTAGCCCAGATGCCATGATTCGTCTCATCTTTTAACCCCAGTGATCCTTATAAAAGCATGCTCCGTTTTGTTATTTCAAGTCCCATGTGAACCTAACACGGCTCGAATATTGGCTCTGGCTACCAGCCTTCTGGAATCTGTTTGGTCCCAGTTCTGTTAGCACTTGTTTTGTTTGGGATCTGGCTGAGTGTGGAAAGTGGCACTGACTGGCTGGTCTGTTCAATCTGAGCCTCACTTCTAATACTAGGGCAGTCCTTTAGGATGGATGTTCAGTGCAACTGTGCCTGACCAGATTTCTGTGCACGTGCCTTTCTAGGTTCTGGAGGACAACACGGGTGTGCGGCGAGTCGTGGTCACCCCTCATTCCGAATGTTATGCCCCGAGCTACTCGCCTACTCTCTCCCCAACCCATCATTTGCCACCGCCGTACATGACACATCCTCACTTCATTCCTACATCTCACACGGCCTACTATCCGCCTGCCAGCCCCGGAGACGTGCCCCCACACCAGTACTACCAACACCGCCTGCCTCCCATCTACCCTGAGGGTAAGCAAATGAAAGAGGAGTTACAGCTCCCTTAGTGCAGCATTTTTATACATGCAGGATTGCTCTTTTGTACACCTACATCAGTTTAGGAGCTTGAGCTGTTCAGATGAATGTGCAGAAGTCTTAGGCCACCATTAGATTTGTTGTTTTAACAATAGTATAACGAGATAGTGAAGCTGCCAGATTCTGAGGAGGTCACACTAAATGTACTGCTTAAAAAAATATTTGTAAATTAATACAAAGAGGCTCCCACAAGAACTGCAGGACAGTCTGATCCTGTCCACGTCCCATCACTGTCAGTGTGTTTTGACGTTCATGGGTGACCATACACCCTACTGAACAGCTGAGGTGGGGCACTTTTGTCCAGTTTAACACGATTCTTTTCACCCCTATGAATATATCACTTTCTTCTCAATCATGTAACTGAGTTTACGTCTCATTTGTGTAATGAAATTTCTTTGACCTTTTATTTGCTTTTCTGATGATTTTGCTGAATGAACTAAAACCAAATGGTTTGTTTTGATCCTTTAATTTTTCATTTGAGATTTCCCCTAATTATTGTGAGTAAAGAGACTGAAATTTCAAACTAAGGTGTTTAGGTAAGTGTTACGGATCAAGGTAATCACAACCCAGCAGAGGTTTCCTAGCAGAACATTACCACCATTACTGCCAGCTTATCTTCTTCCCACATTGTATCCTGGTGCACTTCAGCAGGTAAACTGACCACACATATCTGTTGACCCTATGTGATGGAAAATAAACCTGGACTCATCAGACCAGATTTTTGGACTTCTCCCAGGTCCATTACCTGTGCCCTTTGTAGAATGGGTTAGCATGGTGAGCAATCTGAGCGTCTGACCATTCTGGGACTTGGCAGCCCCATATTTAGCAGGGTGACTTTAATACTTCTATTACCGGCATCATGTATTTCTGAGACTTACAACACAGGAGCTTTTCTCTCCCTTTAAAACAAACAGAATAGGATTTGCTGCTCTTGCCAAAACGCTGTCGCTGTTTCGTCTCACTGTCGGTAGGGATTCCCCACTGCTGAGCAGGAGCACCCTACAAGCATTGTTGCTTAGGAGATACTCCAACACAGCTGTAAGGCTTTTACCCTTTTCAAAGCCTCTCAGGTCTTTACTCCTGGATGTTTCATCCACGTGTGACATGTCAGCTACCAGAACAGACTGTTCACTTACCGTCTAATATATCTCATTGTTTAGCATTAAACATTAGATAACCATTTAGATAATCAACTTTATTGGTTATTTAGTCTCTGTGTGGTTTTAATGTTTTGGCAGACTGGTGTACATAACCTTATTTAATAACTAACAGTACTGGGCCAGGAGATAAGGTTGACTAATTACCTGAGCTTGCTTTTATATTACAGATGAGGATTTCTCAGCAACCTCTAATAATTTGGAATATCGGGTGTGATTAGTGTATTAAGCATCCACCATTGTAATTATATGAAAGATAATAAACCATCCACATGCAGTGCAGTGCAAAGGTCTCAGGCCACCGTTAGATTTATTGTTTTAGTAATGATATAATAGCCATATTAAACACATTGTTGATAGTTGGACCCGGAAATTAAAAATTGTCACGCCATAATACTCTTTTCCACTAATGTGTCCCTATAGTTACATCTTAGTCCTTTCCATATCGAGAAAGTGTTTACTTGGCTGCTACCCTTCCAAAAAGTGCTTGATTTTCTTATTGAGGCTTCCAGATGCTGTTTTTTTTTTTTTAATCGTATCATTTGCAGGAATACCAGGATAATTTTTTTGAACAATATAAAACGTCCATATCGTGATATTCCGACGTGTTTAGACATTGTCATGCATTTAAAGAGTATGGAGTACGTCCATTACCGTGCCTCATAGGCAGAGTGACACATGGCATAAAGTGGTTCTGTGATGGAGGAGTTTGTCCCAAAAAGGGGAGCGATTTTGCTGCTGTGGAGGTGGATTTGGTACAAAATATCAGATGTACAACAAACTAGAGTAATGTGTAAACTATATACTAAACTATAAACTGTAAACTATAACAAGGAAAAAGGGGGAATGCATCGAATCTGTTTCACCACATCAAGCAGAAGCACGCAACTGAGTATGAGGAAAGTCAATTTATTATAGTATTTTAAAGTATAAACTATATTTTGTTGCAATTGTATGTTGTTGAAATATATTGCCAAATATATTGTTATCGCAAAAGTACCCTATAACGTTGAAACATCACCCATCCTATACTGCATACAAATTTCTTAATTTTTGGTTTGTATCCTAATAAACAGGTTGAGAAATAATTCTACATCATTATCGTTCATTCATTCACTTTCTTATTCGCTTTTTTTTATTGGACATGGTCATACCATCGCTTAAAGAATGGTACATCTCATCTAACGGTGTCCTAAGACTTGCACCATTCTGTACATTTAATGACATAATTACTGAGCTAATATCTAAATGACTTGATTAGATTTTAGGGTATTAATTAATGCTATGTAATTAATATCTGATGATGATAATTATTATTATTAAGTGTAATGTGAACCCCCAATGCCTGTGGTTTCAGAAATCATTCCCCGTTACAACATGTCAACGTTCCTGGGCCGGGAGGAGTACTGCAAGCCGCAGCCCAAGAAGCCGAAAGAGCGTGCAGCTGAGCGCCCGAGCCTCTCCCAGGTCAGCACCCCTCCGTCATCCAGCTACAAAAGCGGCCCGGTGTGTAGCGCCACGCCAAATGGTTACACCAAGAGCCACGGCAGCACCACGGCCTCAGGAGCAGGAGGAGGGACCGGAAGCCCTGGCAACAAAAGAGCCGACAGGAGAGCCAGAGGCAGCCCGAAACATTCAGACAGTGACCAGCAAGGTGAGCATGCTCCTGAGAGCTAGCTTCTTAATCTCAAATCCTGCAGAGGTTCAACATCAGAGAATAAAGCGGTCTTGCTTTGAAGTAACGCACAATGGAATTTGATGTGGTTTGTAACGTGGTAGCAGTGAGGTCAAAGCTAAAATCTCAGCCGGACATGGAGCAGTCAGTCAAAACATGCAGCGTGTGGCTCTGTTTGTACTCTGTGCTATGTATGTGTAAGTAGCATGTCATTTGGTAAAGCTGATAATTGCACCCGTTTTAAGACAGGATAATCTTTCCTTCATCCCTTGGTGTAAGTCACACTCATTTTTCAAAACCCTTTAAAAGAAAACGGGTGAAGTGACTTTTTCAGTGAACTTTTTGTAACACTGCACTTTCGACGCCTCTTACAGGTAAAACCAATGTGGAAGGAATTTAGTTTGGGCTTGTACAGTTTGGGTTGTATAGGCTATGATTGTGACCCTGACTGTAAGCCAGGTGCATTGCAGATTGTCATGTCTATAGACGCACTTGTGGATAGAGTTCACACTTATTTAATAAATAAAGTATTGCTTGAGACTCTTTGGCTACGTTTACACAGTGTCTCCCGTTTCCCCCATGCGACTAATGAAGGAAAAAAGTGTGTGTTTTACATGCATTTAATAATCCGATATCTGCAATATATCAGGTTTCATCAGTAATCCGATCAAGGAGTGTACTTTCACTTAAATAATCAGATAATGACAAACCTCCGTATTTATTTGACCCAGGCAGTAATCAGATTTCTTGCTTTGCAAGCAGCCAATAATCTCACATAAATACAGTATGTCATGTCAATTTCAATTTAATATTGAATAATCAAATTTTCTATGGTGTATATTGAGTTTTGAGCCTGGGTTGCCAAGACTCACCAGAGAATCTCCCATCTGGTCTATGTAAATTATCCCTAAAGTTGCAATACCTCTACAAACAAGTGGACCTGGCAACCATGCTTTATCTCTAGCCACTGTGTGCACAGGAGCACAAAGCCAAATCCAATGGAAAATGACTAACTGGTATCCATGCTTTGAGTACTCCTATGACTGGGATAAAATCCAGCTCTCCTTATTGGTTTACTTTATTCTGATTACTAGATCAGAGTATGCTGTATACAATACTATTTGAATAATCAGAAGAAACTGCAGAAATCTGATCATTATCGGAATATATTATTTGCATATTAGGTGCCACTTTCATAAGTGCTATTGAAATCCGATAAAGAAATGAGACTTTGAACAGCCAGATTGGAATTCATGCGATCTTTATGTCCTTCCATCTTGGCTTTCATCACAGATGCACGTTGAGGAGAACGGAACGCCGACAGCGGAAGTTTTTTAAGTGGCGGAATAACAAAATAACAGACCTCATAAATATTTGGGGTGATGTCTCTGTGCAAACAAAATTAGAAGGCACATGTATTAGAACGCAACCTACATTTCGCAAACTACATTAGAAAATGTCTAAAGAGCTGGCCCAACTGAGCCACAGAAGACGTGGCTGGAGTGTCACAGGGAAAGCTCAAATGCAAAGTTTAAAATAACCAACAACGCAAACTGAAGAATGGCCAAATAACTTTTTTTTTTTTTAAAGGATTATTAAAGAACTGCCAGTTACTCTTAACTCCAGTTTCTTTATTTCAGGACAAGTGAATCTATTTACTGTACATCAATTTAGGAGCGTGAACTGTTCAAACGAATGTCAGAGATATGTGCAAAAGTCTTAGGCCACCATTAGGTTTGTTGTTTTAACAATTGTGTGATGCACATATCATTTTTTTGGAAAACAGCCAATAGACAATACAAGGAATTGATATGCAGTTTTTAAAAACACGGGACCAAATGGGGAAAACAGTCCAGTCCTGAATATTATAGACACAGACAAAGGCATAAAAAAACAGCCTGGTATATAATGTACCAGATTTCTTTGTAAAATTTCAGTTCCGTGCCAAGGGACGTTACTAAATACTGACTTGCCTGTAACAGTCATTGTGAAGATCTTTCTTTTTATAATGTTGTGTACATATTTCCTGTATTTTCTATGTTTAGTGTTAAGTGATGTTTAGTGATGGCACCACCATGCACTGTAGTACAAAAACAACCCAGTGGAAGGAGTGTGATGATATGGGTAATGTTCTGCTCAGAAACTCTGGTCTGAGGCCTCATGTTAGACGTTAATTTGATGCGTAACACGACCTAGACATTGTTACGGACCATGTGGTTTCAATGTTTTGCCTGATCTGTGTTTGCGTGT
The DNA here is from genome assembly GCA_033117975.1 of Parotocinclus spilosoma. Classification (NCBI taxonomy): domain Eukaryota; kingdom Metazoa; phylum Chordata; class Actinopteri; order Siluriformes; family Loricariidae; genus Parotocinclus; species Parotocinclus spilosoma. The sequence goes on along the minus strand of JAVSBV010170163.1, from coordinate 7,219 downwards.
ACGCATTTTTCATATTTGGAAAGTACGAGTTCATAATAAAGCAGCTTTAACGTGGCATTCTCTTCCATACAATGCGATGTGTGGCGCTTTATGCACAAGGTCGTCTAAAGTTCAGCCGTTTTCATCTTTCATTCAGAGCTTTACACGCTTTATGCGCAGCCACTAAGAGAGCAGTGGGTGTGTTTTGCGAGGTTGTTCCTGATCTTTTGGTTACTAAGGCAAGCTTCAGCAAAACTCTCAATCACCGAAGCAATAAAAAGACGTCACTGTTTTTACTGCTGCTTAATTTGTATTAAACAGCTTTGTCCGGTCTGTTATGCTTGATAGTAAAAAGACACTTGGAATCTATTTGCTATATGATTAAATAAAAAGCCATACAAGGCAGATCCAGTCCTTTACCCCCACGTTTGTACAGTTTACATGTTGTACAAGTGTGTTGTCAGCAAAGTCAACTGTGACATAGACATAGCCTAAACAGTGCGTCCAAGACCATGGAAAAAGCTTAGAAAGTCTGCGTTGTTTGCTTAATTTGTCAGAGCAGCACCCTTTTGCTCAACGGTTGTTTAAATTGTCTTCTATTCAGAGCATCATTTGGAAAGCTAAGAGCCCTCAGACTGGCAACACTTTAATTTTTTTATTTGAGCCTTTTCTGAATCTTTCCTGACTTCTTATCCCTCTTCGTGACGCACGCTGCATGCTCGTCACCCTTTGTGGCCGCTGATGGAATGCAAACACCAATCCACAGCTGGAGGCTCTATACCGGTTGCACAACCCCGCCTCATCTACAAAGACAGAGTATTTCTGGAATATATTTAGGTGTTTATGACGTCTCGGATCCCTGGTTGTCTTCATATATAGCAATCCTAGAGTGACGGGCGGCAAGGAAAAACTCCCTAAAGTGTTATAAGGAAGGAACCATTGGAAGATCTGGACTAAGAAAGGGACCCTTAATACGCAATAGCTTGGCTTGTAAAGTAATATCACTTGTAACTTGCTCTGGATTAAAAGCGCCTGCCAAACGTAAAGAGTTTTGTTGGCATGGCAAGCTCAGACTGGTACATCTTCCCATTGCAGCTCCGAAATGTGTATAGTGGGCCCCAGCTAAGGAAGGATCTTTTTTTGCTGGAGTGGGAACAGCTGAACTGCTGACTGGGTCATGTCCACACTTGCTCACTTTAAAGCCTGCATACTTTCAAGTTTTTGTTTGTAAATGTTTGTATCAGCTTTTAGCTATTGCTCTGACATGCGTACACACACATGTACAGGATAAACAGTCACGGCAGGGCAGGGCAGGGCTTCTTCACCTGCTCAATAAGTACAGTCCTTTACTGGAAGTCGGATAATAGACCAGCGAGGCGTACTGTATTCTTTTACGCTGTGCTCCGTCATTTCCCTGCCTCTTATCATTCCTCCAAAACCCTCAGTCTCTGGCTCTCATTTTCCTCCCTCCCCTCCGTCTATCTCTTATCTCACCGTCTTCACCTTCCAACACTTTGTTCTTTTCTGCCCTACGGTTTCCATCGCTGGCTGTCTGGAAGCATCTGTGGTCTGGCCTTGGACCGTAACAAGGCACAGACTTCTTCCTGGCTGCTCCGAGCTTGCCTGCCTTAAAAAGCTCAGCGAAACAAAGACAGCAAATTAAAACAAGGAGAGCTGGCCTGCTGTCACGGAGAGTAGGTTGATCCCTGGCGTGTGCTCGAACAGTGGAGCCCGACTCCCCCAGCTGTCTGCAGAGCGAGCTCACATCTGCCGCTGCCTTGCCAACAGTGCCGTATGTACATTTTATACCTGAAGAGTCAAGCCTCGTGTCCAGGTCTCTTCATTGCACCTCAGCTTGACCAACGTTAAATCTACCGTAATATCTGCAGCGCTGCGCAAACGTCCTAGGCCACCGTTGGTAGAGTTTTAGCAAAGTTATAATTAGCATATACGACACATGATCAACATTTCCACTGATCTTAATTTCAGTCTTTGTGAGCTTTTGAACATCTTACCCATTTCACCCTGTTCCCTTTCTGAAAACGTTTTCCTGGCTGATACCCTTCCAGAAAGTCCATTTCTGATCAAGCTTCTTCAGCCTGTTAAAAGGTCAACTTGGCATCCCACTGAAGCTGCCATGACTCAAGTGTAAATGTCCCAAATGTTGCCTGTATAAGCTGATTTTTCTGATTTTAATAAAACACATTTCCTGTAGTTTCTGGTTGTATTTTAATAAAGAGACTGAGAAATAATTATGGCCATTGTGCCATAACATTTTATATCTAAACCAATGGTGGCCTGAGACTTTTGCACAGTACTGTACGTGTTGCTAGTGTTGGCAGCCACTACGTTTGGCATATATTGCCCTGGAAATTGCTGTTGTTTAGTGAAGTAAAGCCATTCATTAGACTGCTGTGACATGATTACGCTCTCCCTGCCGCAAGGAGGTGGTCGAATAAGGGTGTAATTTTGCTCCTTTCTTTTTTTTTTTGGTATAACTTGATGCTCCTTCGGCTGCCCTCATGTTTCTTTAAATTTTTGGAAATAAGCTCTATTCGTTTTAAACTTTGGGGTGATTGATCTGATCAGGTCTCTTGATGGAATGTCTTTTGAGTACTTCTCAGAAGAACTCGTGTCGAGCTATAATGGGGCTTCACCTCAGCTTTCATTCAAGTTGAGGCTTGCTTAGCAAAAGTGAATCCCTGCACCTCAATCAGGACTCGGGTTATCTAGGGCCAAATAATTAAAGGACTGGAAACAACTTTTTTTTCCAGAAACAATTACGTCTGCCAGCTTTGAGATCTGGGTTGAGTTTGAAGGAACAGAGACTCGAGTTCTTTCCCCCCAGTGAGATAATCTCAATTGATTCCGCTTGCCGCCCCCACCATTATCTCTGTGGGAAAAAATGAAGCACATGCAGGTCATAGTAGGGTTGTGCTGCCTGCCATGACTTCATCGCATTAGTGACTCATAGTTTTACCCCTTGGTCCCAGTAGAAGTGAAATCCTTTCCACATGAACCCCTTTCCCCTAAACAGCTAGAACTCCATCCATCACCCTCTTACCGATCCCTAAGATATCTTTATTCGCTTATTACCTCTGCCTTTGGATGAGTCAGAGCTCTGTGTCAGAGGTAGATGGTAGAAATACAGAGGTTTTTCTCATTTGTACTTAAAGAATGGACTAAATCTGTGCGACAAATAACTGGCTTTGTAAGAAACCAGTCATTTTAATCAGTACTTCTCACAAACTCTCTCAAATGTCAAGCTTCTAGATGATGATAGCCTAGTCCCAGTCAAATCAGAAATCTGTAAAGGAAATAAGGCCAGACTTTTTTTAAATTGCTTGTTCCTTAGATGTTCCTACTTAAGAATCTATTGAGGGAAAAAATAAAAAAATAAATCTTAACTTTTGAATTTCTCGAGGACTATGTGAAATCAGTACAAGGAAGGAGGAAGAAATAAAAATAATGTTTTATTTAAAAATGAAATGTATTTAACCTGAAATTAAATTAAAGTGAATCTGAAAAAGAAAAAAAATGAACAGAAGAAAATTGTTGGCTCTCCACGGGAGGGTGGAAAAAGCTAAAAATTATTTATCTTTTTTGTTTCTTTTTTTATTCTATTTCAACCATTGGTGCTGCGGCGGATACAAGAAATACAAACCCCCTACCCCCCCTTAAAAAATTATTTCCTTTTTTTTGTATTCTTCAAATATGATTGTCGGAGGATCCGTGAAACAAGCAATAAAAAAAGTCTGTCCTGAGGTGCTGCTTGCCAGAATGAAACAATCTTTTACCATATTATTTAGGAGTTCATTCATCATCTGATCTACACCAGCTGTATCTTTTTAACACCATTTAATAACAACAATTGTTCTCTTTCTGAGTGTTTACTGGGCAGAAATGCTCTCTGGACTGGACACCAGTTCAATGCAGTGCTCTGTTAGCACACAACTAGATCTTCACATTGCAAACCTAGCTTAGAGTTTGAACTCTGGTCCTTGAGAACTACTGTCTTCAAGCCACAGGAGCTTCATATGAGTTATTTGCCATCAAGTGCCTTTTTTGAAATCTATAAGCTAAGTAAAAGTGGACAAAATGCTGATTTTGTTGGTCTAACGTTTTTTTTTCTTTCAATAGATCCTGACCTGGAGGCAAAAAGAGACCAAGAGGTGCCATCAGGAATGGATAAGCCACAGGTAGGGACTGGAGATCACAGTGAAAACTTAACAGTAGAATACGCTTTGACTGTATTCAGATACGTGTGCCAGTATTAAGGAGTTTAAAAGCACTTTGAATTGCCTCGTGTATGAATGATGCTATACAAATAAACTTGCCTTGCCTTAAATGCTTAAAAACAAAACGTCTAAAATAAGCCTTGGAACTGTAGCATCAGAGGAAATGCATGATGATATGAATTTTCATAGAATTGTAATTTGGTAATGCCCATATCCATATATATATTTGAACAGATTCCAATTACATCCTGCCAAAATGTTGCTACTAATTTAAAAAGTAGAATTACTTAAAGAGCCTAGAACGACACCCCCGAGTTTGAACACATCCCAGACACCATAGTGTATTATGCTTTGTTAGTTCAGTGCACTACTTATTTAGCTGCTTTTCAAACACTGCAGTAAACAGAAGGCCATTTCTATGCAGATTTACAAAAGCATGCCACACTGCCCTCCCCATTTTATGAGGTTAAAGTCTTTAAGTTCATATTGGGAAAATGTGACTTTTCTATGACGTGTTGGGATGACATATTTGACCCAAATACCACCTCGTAATCTGTAATCAAAATCAGCCTTCAGAAGTTTGACAGTTTCATCCATTAAATGTTATGTTGGATGTAAATTAATAGCACATAACTGTGCTATGTCCAAATGCATAAACATGGTGCTCAATAGAGTAGCAAGGCTCAGAACTGTTGGACTGTATTGGCTTGCTGGTTTAAGATACTGGACTGTGCCACTATTGGGTCCTTAAGCCACATGCTTATCTCAAAATAGCTTGGATTGCAAAGTTATACAGTCTCTTTTTACAAGGACGTCTGCTAAATGACTAAATATAAAAGTAACCGAAGTGTAAATGAACTTTTCACATTTGGTCGTTTAGCAGACGTTCTTGTAGCGAGAGACTCAACTGGTATCTTACATTGGAATCTGGTTTAAGGGTTAGAGGTAGGATTTGAACTATGATCCTTCACTGTCCAATCTGTTAACCTTTATGTCATGACAGTCCATTTAAGTAAATATATGTAAGTGTACCATTTAAGAATTATCTACAAAAAAAAAGAAAACAATTACTGGGGATTCTCTTGATGTAAAAGTGATCTAATTTTTCCCTATAATGGTGAGATATGCAAATGTTCGTTCACTTTTGATTTGACTGATTTCTGGATGTATTGTTTGTTTTTTTCCATTCCTCTAGGGGGCAGCATCACCGAACCAATGGCTGTTAGTTGACATTAGTAATTGCCTTATCTCTAACAAATACTGTTGGAAGTGAATTTAAATTCATATGTAGTCTACATTGTAGGGCTCTTCAATTGAATAAAGCCTGGACTCATCAGAACAGCTATGGTTAGAGCAATTACAGCGATTTGGTTACTTTATTCTGCTCAGCTTTATACATACACTAATTTGGTATTCATGTTTTAACTGGTTCAAATGGTAAGCTTGTGTAGCCATGGAAAAGAGCCATACGATCACCTCACTGCTGTGCAAACTGCCCATTTAAACTGTACTCCAATCTGCAATATCGATCATCAGCCGTTAGCTTTTATCTCTATTTTGAATGTGGAGGTGGACTTTACTCTGTTGTTTGTGAAGCCCAGGCTCTTGTTGTCCTGTCTGATAGCTCAGTATAGATGACAGTTCTCCTTGTCTGTTTGGACTGGAGTTATGAGATTATGAGAAATAACCATATTGAATCCCCCAGGATTAAGCATTGCCTTGACCATTTTTTAAAATCTTCATATGTTTATCAAATGTATGTTTTAATAGGCATAGATAAAAATTATCTCCTCATAACGAAGTTAAACAGTGTAATTATACATAATCGCGCAATTGTTAACAATACAGCTGAGATTCTATGTGTTTAAACCCCAGCGCTGCCCCTGTGCCCTGTGCTCTGGTCGGTCTAAATTGGCCCAGTATAGACGTGTCTGGCTAGTAATAATTTAAACTTGCTCTTGTCATGAATAACAGTTGATGCCACTAACAAACTCTCCATGTCAGCCTGGGTTTCCTCCGGGTACTCGGGTTTCCTCTTATAGACACACATTAGGTCAGTTGGCATCCCTCAGATCTCCCAGTGTGAGTGTGCTTCACACTGCCCTGTTCCCACCTTGTACCCGGTGCTGCCGGTTAGACCTCAGACCCCCGCGACCATGAATTGAATTAACCTGCCGTGGAAAGCAAATGATCAGTGTTTGTCTGAAAATAATTGAGGCACTACATTTTTGTCCTCAGGTGTCAAAGATTCAGGCTCGGTCAGTGCTGGTGTCTTGGTCCAGAGCCCCGTCTGGTCGAGGGCAGGCTGATGGAGCGTCGCTGTCCTGTAGCTACGAGCTGCTCCTCGCCGATAAAGGATGTGATGGAAAATACAGAGTGGTGTACAGGTAAAGGTTTAAACAACAATCCAGGAACGCTACATCAACAAGAACTCTGAGTTTAATAAATGCACAAACGATGTAGGTTAAATTTACAAAAAAAAGTCCAAATCTTTATTCTTGTCTTATTCAGTGGGGAAGAGCTGCAGTACACTCTGACTGACCTGAGACCAGCTACCGATTACCATGTGAGGTAAGAACAGGCTGAAACATTAGGCTCCTCTCCGAGGCTTTCTGATGGGTTGTTATCTCTTAATGGCTTTTTTCCCACCGTCTGTGGGGCTTTGACACTTTAGGACTTAAATGTGGGGGGCTTATGCAGGGCTTATCTATGATTCACTTCTATTTATGAACTCTGCCTGCACTTTTTATACAAAGCGTACAAAATTACGTCGTACATCAAGTGTACATCTTACAGTTACCCAGTATGCTAATATTCTTCTTCAGGACTTTAATGTGCTGCTGCTTATCACTTTATTATTACATACTGCATTTGTGGTGCAAAAACTCCAAGTTACTGGTTCAATTCCCAGTCCAGGCTCTGTCTGTCATGCATTCTGCCTCGCACGGGTGCCGACCAGGACGGAAACAAGGACATTTTGTCTTGAGCTCCTCCGTAAACTT
>JAVSBV010170152.1:0-13900 GCA_033117975.1 Parotocinclus spilosoma | reverse complement strand
CATGCGATCCAGGCTAGAGGTGACCTAACAGGTTTCTAGCCTGTTGAGTAAGATCTCATGATCTATAGTGTCAAATGCTGCACTTAAATCTAATAGAACAAGAAAATAAACACACCCATTATATGATGATTTTAATAGATCATTAAATATTTTTTATTCATGCTGTTTCAGTACTGTGATGAGGCCTGAATCCTGACTGAAATGTTTCATAGATACCATTAATTTGGAGGTAACTACAGAGCTGCTGATAGACAGATTTTGGAGAGGAAACGTAGATTTGAAATTGGTCTATAATTAGACAGAACACAAGGATCAAGATTGGATTTTTTATCAGGGGTTTTATTACTTCACATTTAAAGGATTTTCTCTCTCTCTCTCTCTCTCTCTCTCTCTCTCTCTTTCTCTCTCTCCCTCTCGCTCTTATATATACACACACAAACACATGTTGAACAGATGTGTTTGGGTACACAGTGTTTTAGGTCAAAGTTTTTTGTCCATAAATTTGAACTCATGAATTGTGTGAGTGACATCATATTTAGAAGTTGCTTTCGTAAACAAATCTCTCTCTCTCTCTGTTGAAAAGTCTGTTTTCTTTTTTCTTTATCTTCCATGTTTTTGCTTTTCTTTTTCCTTCTTTATTTCTCTTTCTTTATTCCTATTCACACATAAATATATTTGATTACTGACTATTTATTCTTTTCTTTTTCATTTTTCTTATTTGTCTTTTCTTGCTTTTTGACTGCATTATTCTTCTTTTTACTTTTGCTTTCTCTTCATTTCTTTAATTGTATGATCCTAGTCCTCTTTTTAGTCATCTTATTGCCTTTATTTATACTTCTTTTCTCATGTCTTTTTAATTAGGTCCCAGCTTTCTTTTTTCTTAACTTTTTCACTAAAGTTTACATTTCTTAGTTACTGTTTTCTATTTTCATTTTATTTCTGTTTTTTATTTTTTCAATTGTTTTTTGTGCCTTTTCTCTTTTTTAATCTTCCAGTTGTCAATTATTTTTAAAGCTATATTAGAATGTCATTTATTTTCCTAGTTTCTATTTTCTTATTTTTTCTTACTTCTTTCTTCACTTTTTTCTTTTGTTCCTCCTTTATCGCCGTTTTAATGTTTGTTTTCGTATTTTTCTGTTGTTTTTCCTCCTTTTCTTTCCCACTTTGTTGTTTCTTATTATGGGTGTCTTTCATTTGTTCTCTAAAATATTTGTCTTACTTTTATGTTTATTACTTGATCTTTTCCTCTTTTCTTTGTTTGTTTTCATACTGTTTCATTTTTGTTGCACACATTCTGCTTTTCCAGATCATTGTATCTTTATAAACTTATATCTTTTATATATTTTTTCTTCTTTTCTTGTTTCTGCTTCATGTTTTCTTTTCTCCTTTCAACTTCTTACTTGTACTTTTTTCTCTTCTTACACTCTCCTTACTCCTCAACTCTTTTCCAGGCTTCACTTGTTTTCTTCTTCCAGGCTGAGTGAGCTGAATAAAAGGCAGTCAACAAGAGAGAGTGTGAGAGAGAGTGAAAGAACAGCAAGAAAATGCTTGAGTGATGGTATGAAAGGCTTGGGGTGTTGAATTCTGGGAAATGCATCAGAAGAGATGAAGTAGTGAAGGAGGACAGGGGTTGATGGGGGCCTGGTTGGTTGGTTGGCTGGCTGGTTGGCAGCAGAGAGTACTTGGATGGGAGGTGGGGGGTGTACATGCATGTGTGTGTGTGCGTGTGTGTTCAAGGGAAGGGGGTTGGCACCCTTATGGGGAGGAATTTGACAGCGGTTTTCAGCCTGTTTTGTTTTACTACACCAAGGAACATATTTCATTCCTGACATGCTGCACATGGCTATGTCTGTACATGTGCACTGTACATGTCTCACTCAGAAATGTTTGCTCTGGATGTAAATCTGCTTATGGTAACATATGAGACAAGAGACTTTTTTTTTATCATCAATACCACCCATGCGAGCATACAATAGGGATAATATATCAAGCCACAAGCATCTTTTGAACTAGGAGATATATTCTCATTGACAAAAACATCAAGCACCCAGATACAATTGTCTATTGCTGCAAAACTGCATGCAGTTCTGTCTCAGTCATATATGCAAATAATTACAGGTGTGGTCTGATTAGACACTGGGTCTTGCAACAAGAGGGCATGCAATTGGTTTCCCTGCTGCCCCATAAAAAGGCTATTTGAGGCTACTTTTGGGTAGTTTACACCTTGGTGAAAGATCTTGACTGCTAGACATACCTCTACAACACACTCAAAGACATTTTGCCCAGTTGCCAGACTTTAAGAGGGGGTGCATCAATGACTGAGGGAAGCAGGATGGTTGTTTCAACAAATTCTTCTATGCTGCCATCATCTAGGCCACTCTGAACTAGCTGTTAGATGGTGTTGGGAGCAATGGTTCCATGAGGTCCTCCAAAAAGCATGAACAGGTCTCACTGTTTAATTGGGAATCATCCAGACACAGGTGGCACCTTTACCCTTACCTTTTTCAGACACTGAGTAGAAGGAAATGTGTCGCCATGGTGCACATTACTTGACCCACCATTGACAACCAGCCACCATTATCACATTTGCAGTAATGTCATCAACATGAACTGCTACTGCTATATGATTATATAGTCTTTGGTAATTAATCCAGGTTCCTTTTTGGATCTAATGATTATCAGGTTATGTAACAGTATGGAAGCCTCATGGAGAGCACCCCAATCATGCCTTTGCTGTGGAGCGACACACTGCCACAACTGCTGGTGTGATAATCTGGAAAGATTATCTGTGGACAATTAGTGATATGTGCAGGACATTCTTCGTTGTGTTGCCTGTCATTGCAGGACCCAACCTTATTTAATCTTGCATCCAGGCTAGAGATGTCCTAACAGGGTACTAAATTGTACAGTTTTCCCTAATGAACTTCTGTGCTAATATTGTAATCACTTACATAAATCATTATTACATTCATACATTTTGATACGATACAGTTTGAGACGATTCCAACAACAACTTTTTGGAAGTCACAACAATACAAGCGGTTCATTTAGTTTTTGCAGGAATAAAAAAATACTGCCACTGGATAAAAATACTGCCATTGTGTGTATCAGAAAAATAAATTGCTGCACCACCACAAGTTCTGCTAAAGCTATTATATCCAGGTATGAACACAGGTGTAAACACCCCCCTTAAAAATGTCTGACAGTCCCCTTTCTGTCATTTTGCAATTCATGTCATTATGTGGTATTAATCATTAATAGCTCAATATCTTGGTATTTTTATGATGTTAAAATAATAAAGGTATCTCTACTGCTTACAGTGTTACTACTTTAGTATCATTAAAATCAAATGAGGTTGGGGGGGGGCATTCTGTACCAACTTTTATGCGTGTCTGGCTAAGATTAACTTTACCTTGCATTTCCTTGTGAAATGAGCTTTATGGCATTTCCACAGCGATTTAATGCCATTTGAGGTAAAAAAAAAAAAAGAAATTAAATAAAACTTGCTTACAAAGCCATTTTACACTCGACCTCTCAGTACTTTAAACCCACAAGTTCACATTTTTGAAACACTGACTGATACTGGAACTGAGCTACACTGCTGCAGTAACTGTTCTTTCAGTGCATTAGGATTGGAAATTAAGTGTGAATTCGGTTAAGGAGTCGCTGGAGTGTGCAGAGCCGTGCTGGAACTTTCCACCAAGGTCTTTCAGAGGTAATCACCCTAAGCATGAACATGCTTTTCAGGTCAAAATGACCCAGCATGAAGTTTAAAGTGCTCACTTTGAGTTAAAACATAAAACACCATTCAAATATTTTTTTTAACAAAGATAAAGGTCACTTTATATTACCGGTTTCCCCTTCTTATTCTTACACACAGGTCTGTCATTGGCAAAAAGTGAATGAGTGATCTTCCAGTTTTTCAACAACCTCTGTATTGGTAGTTCATCTCCAAACACGACAGTCTGACTCAAAAGGCCATGGCTAAAAATACACTGCTCACAAAAATAAGGTGATATTTCAAAATTAATTATCCCCAAATGAAACATGCGTTTCAATTTTTGGAGTCACAGTTGGGTACCCAGCCTATAATTGGGTGGGTTTGCTTGTGAAATGAAGCTGATTAGTTGACAGCATCCAGAAATTAAGAAAATTAAGAAAGGCAGCTGTCTGCAGTTACTCATCTAATGCTTAGTCACTGTAGCAAGAAGACAGCGAGGAAAGAGAAAACACTTATACAGAGAATAGATTTTAATAAAGTATGTAAAGATTTTCAACCCGCTTTGCTTATTCTGGATGAGAAGGGGGGTTTTGGAGTCAGACCCTCACCTATACATCCAGCCAAAAATCAGCCAGGGGTCCCCGGTTTGATCCTGACCTTGTACTTTGTTGAGTTTGCATGCCATCCCCTGTGTCTACCTGGGTTTACTCTGGGTGCTCTGGTTTCCTCCCACATCTCAAAGACATGTATCATTGGGCTAATTGGATGCTCCCTTTGTGACGCCCTTTGTGAATGTGAATGACTAGCATTGGCATAACCTTGCTCCTGTCACGAACAGCCATTGGTACCAAATGCGACATTAAATAAACTAAGAAAACAAACAAACAAACCTCCTGTTCTACTAATATCCTAATCTAAAAAATATAAAGACTTGCATTTCCCTAGACAAATACTCTGAATTAAGACACGCCAGTGGACCATATAGCTTACATCACCAAAGAAGACAATTACATAGTTTTGTTGAACAGAATAATAAATAACATTTATTTCCATCAGGACAGTGGCTGTTAAATGGAACATTTGCTTTGAATAAAATAATATTGTATTTGAGACAATGAGCTTGATTTGAGGATTTTTAAAATACATTTTTGAAGATTGCCAGAGAAACCTCCGATGCAAAGGTGGATGAAAGTAGTTAGTCAGGTCTATTTTAGATAAAAAAAAACCCTCTCTGACTGGTCAGGTGTGCAGAACAGCCTGCGTTATATGATAACACTTTGAGGATAAGACATGCTTCTGAAAATAGCAGGGCGGTGCAGATGAGGATCGCTGAGCATAATGTAGAAACCCTACCTAATTTATGTGTGTGTTTCCCCAGACACGTAGCTCACCTACATGCCTGTATGAATAACACCTGGTCAGGACCGGTCTGCCCCGACAACTGGATCTCACCGTCCCACAATCGTCCAGCACAAAAGCTTTTTAGCATAGCTCATAAATCTAACGACTGTGAGTGCTCTGCGTTATAATGACGAATCATTTTCCTATTTCCACTCTTAATGTGGATTTTGTTGGAGCCCCTAATCGGTTCAAGCAACGGATAAATCTTGGCGTCACAAAGTCCTGCTCACGCTTTATCACTATTACACTACCTCATTTCTGTGGCCAGCACAATTCCTGATAGAATCAGCTCAGATTAATTGGCTGCTGCTTGGTTCTCCGCTTTCATAAAGGTGAGCTTCATTCATCGTCATAATGAACACACCAGCAGCCTTTTGAGTTCTTTTTGCTGTGCTGCCCTGGACCTGTGAAACACATTAGCAGCACTGACTAAGAACACTGCTCAAAAAGTTCTCAGGTTTAAACCTGAAGAGCACCAGCATATGTTACACACTGAAAAGTAAAAACAAAACAACCCCTTACATTCCTGCACTCCCTAGCTATAAAAAGGCGTCCCTGCGGGCGGATATGATAAATATGATGGACGAGATGAGAAGTCATGCGATACGGACATCCTCTGGAATGTGCCTGTGCTCCTCCAGACACGTCGCTCACTTGTACCCGTTGCACGTCAGAGGAGCCTCATGTCTGTCGCCGTCCTTGTTCTGGTGTGCAAACGTGATACAGGTGCTGTCCAAGGTCAAACCTGAGGACTTTTTGAGCAGTTTTCTCAGTTAGCTCTATTAAAATTTTGGAATAGGCCAGCACAGAGAAACCAGAGAAGCATTTGTGTTTGTTTTTCACTTTGTGGCCTGCGGTTAGGGTACATGTCAGGGTATGTAGCTGCCCCTTCTACAATTTAAAGATACTTGATCAGGAATAGTACTTTTGGAAGGGTAGACATGCAATAGCTCATTAAGTTTGGAAAGAAGACCAGTGAAAAAGAGTATTATGGAGCAACAGATTGAAGTTTGTAATTTTTGGGACCAAACGGCAACAATATGCTTTATATGGTCATTATTCCAACAGATCTAATGGTGACCTATAACTTTTTCACACTACTGTATGTATGCCCTAGATAAATGCCAGTTCCAGAGCCAAATGCATGCATGATCCCCCTGTTGGCCTTGTCTCCCTCATGCACATACAGATGTGTAGCCTGACTCACCCGGACAATACCACCCTACTCATTGCACTGATGAATTGATGTGTTGCCATATTTGCAAACTATGTTGTTTTCTTTTAGCAGCTCTAAGTGTATAAATAGTAGCTCTGGAGGGAAACAGGTGTAAAACATTTTTATTCATTGTATATGTAAATCACATGTATTGTATTGCAGTTTTATAGTTAATAGATTCAGATCTTTTATATTTTAGGATTGACAGACAAACTAACACTCAACCAGTTTATTACTTGTTGTCTGTTTTTGAGCTACTCCTACTTTAGTATAATTAAAACACCATCAAAAACATTAACCTTAGATAACTCTTTAAAATCAATAAAATAATAATGAAAGGCAAAGAGTGCAGGTAAAAACACAATCAGGTGTCGTATGCACAGCTAAACAGAAGAGTTTTAACCTGGACTTAAACATTGTTATAGTAGAGGCCAGTCTTACATCTTCAGGAAGACTATTACAGATCTTAGCTCCATAAAACCGAAATGCTGCTTCACTGTGTTTCGTCCTGACTTTGGGCACCAGCAGAAGGCCTCTGCCTGATGTTCTCATTTTCCAACGTGGTTCGTATTGGACCAACATGTCAGAGATGTACTTTGGTGCTAAGCCATGGTGAGACTTATACACAAGTAGAGCAGTCTTAAGAGTCTGTTCTCTGAGCCTCAGGAAGCCAGTGCAGATACCTGAGTACATGAGTAATATGGTCGTATTTCCTGGTTTTAGTCAGGACTTGAGCGGTGGCGTTTAGTCCAGTGAGCAGAATGTTACAGTAGTTTAACTTGCTGGAGATAAAAGCATGAATAATTCTCTCTAAGTCTGATTTAGACAGTATACATTTGATTCTGGCAATGTCTACTGCTGTATACTTTGTACCCTTTTCATCGATGGAAAAATTCAGCAACGCTGCAGTGCCAAATACGCTCATACAAGCTCACGCCCTACACACACACTACCATGTTAGTACCACGTTAGTGTCATCACTACTTTACTACTCTGCGAATGATCCACCACATAATAAATTGCAGTAAGTGGTCCCATGTTTGAATGAATGATGGAAGGTCTGTTTATTGTAAAGTTTAGTTTAGTTATGTTTCATACATGTTGCATGCCAGGTCAATACTTATCGTCTCTACATCAAGAACTCTTATAGGCATGAGAAAAGGAAGTGTACTTGGAGAGAAGCTTTTTAAAAAGCTTTAAAAAGTGAAACCACATGTTGAACCACCTAAAGGCAGATTCAAAGCATCATCACTCACCTAGTTTGGAAAATAACAGATATGATCAATTGAAGACAGAACTCGTCTTTCTGTCAACTTTATTTGGTTTGGAAGATTTGTATTATTATTGCATGTTTTCATTTCTGACCACAATTAGATCACCTAGTGTTTAAGCGTTTTAAGTATTTAAGTATTTTAGTATGTATATCATTCAGTCATAAATCACTCTAGCTATTTAAGAAGGAGAGACATTTGAGAGACATTTGTGTACTTCATGGATGTGCTGTTTATGACCATATTTGGCTTGGGGTATAAATATGTCAGCTAAATGCTGTAAATGTATACACAAAATAAAATACAATCCCAATGGTTTTATTTCAACATGGGTAAAACCAAAGAGCTATGCACTCAAATGAGACTGGATATTATTCACTGTTAAGGAAACCTAATGAAAGTCAGTTTAAGAGAGCATAGAACTGTTAAACGATTGCCAAGAGAAGGATATGAGCATATTGCCAAATATACAAAGACGGAAGAGGAACCTATAGATCACAGTGTCAAAACTGCACGATCTTGTTAGGTAGCACTGTCGAATCACAGCAAGAAGGTCTTAGTCAAAGCCAATGTCAAATGTATTTATATAGCGCTTTTTACAATGGTGCATTGTCTCAAATCAGCTTTATAATATTATATTATCTTAAAGGGCCAATCCCTAATTATGCAAGCCTAGGGTGACAGGGGCAAGCAAAAATGCAGAAGGAAGAAACCTTGGGAGGACCAAGACTCAAATTGACCCATCCTTTTTGGATGGCCTAGATATTAATTGATCCAGGGTTTGATCCCAGGTGGAGCAGGTGGATCCTTGTGGGTTTACTCCCGGTACTCTGGTTTCCTCCCACAGTCCATATTCATGTATGTTATGTTAACAGATTTTGCTAAATTGTCCCTAGTGCGTAACTGTGTGTACTATGTTTGATTGGTGCCTTGTCCAGGGTCGTTCCTGCCTTGCGCCCTGTGCCACCGAGTAGGTTTTCATGCTACCCTGACCGGGTTTAAGCAAACAGGAAAAATAATGAATGGTTATGCAACTGATCACTATGCTTGTTGAAGAAATGACTGAATACATTAAAAAGCACCTGATACTGATGTGATGATGGATGCTTACAAATGTTTTTTTTTTCTGTTAGTGATTTAGGCGAATCAATTGCATAAGGAATTCAACTAAAAAACAAAATATATTATGTGCCTCTTCTGAAAGCCTGAAACTTGGCCTTGGGTGTCTCTTTTATCAACAACCCCAAAAACATATCTAATCCAAGCAGAAATATCTGTGGTAACACAGTTTGCCAATGACCTTAATAGTCTCCAGACACTCCACAAGATAGGACTCAAATATCAAGAAATTGGAGATTGAAAACTACCTATAAAGCTCTACTGCTCTATTATTACCAAGATAAACTTCAAAAATAATAATGACGGTGCCACGTGTTGCAACAGAAACCTTTTTTCGACCAAATATGGTGTAAAAAAACGTGGTTTATGGCAGTGTATTGAGCTCATTTTCACAGATGGTGCCAATAAGCAGTATAAAGTGTTGGCTCTATATACTGTATTTATAATATATTGCAATGACAATATATATTTATTATTCAGTTTGTTCAATTACCTTTGTAGGAAGATACCATTAGTGATGTGGTAATGTCGAAATGTAATGAAGCTAATCAGATACTGACTGGTGCCACAAGGGTATTAGCTTAGCATAGTGTGTCTACCATAAACACTACTCTTCATGAAGGCCTGCACATTCAAACACATTGTCAAGGATAGGAGGGTTGGAGGGTTGTGTGTCACAACTGACCTAAGCAACACGTATACACTATAAACAAGCGCTTGTGTGTTATATACACATACCATATGTGTGTATAGGCACATACACATACACAGCATGATGTGACAAAGGGTGCGACAAAGACGTCATGTTGCACCTTTGTACATAAGGCAGACTTGCAGGCATGTCTACACCCGACATGTCCGTTAGCATTACTTGTTGCTTATTGTTGCTGAATAGCTGGCCGTATCGGTCAGACTTGCACAAGACCTGATAAGATACTGATGTTGATGTATGATGTTTACAGAGTGTTACTGTTGTGAGCATATGGAATCTAGTAATATCACAGTAAAGATAATCAACAGTGACACGTACACAGTTGCAGATCTGGGGCATTGGCACATCAAAAATATGCGGTTTAAAGGTCAAGGAGACAGATTGAGGAATATTCAAGATGCCTTCCCCTCTATTTTCAGGATTTGTTTTTTTTTTAAATAGTGACACATTTCAATGGATGTTTATTGTAGGGTCGAAGTCAAAAGTACCAGGACATGTCGCATGCTGTGTCGTGGACTTTTCGCAAAACCATTGGTGAGGTTTCTTTGGACGATCACTATGTATCTTGTTGTCCACAGTCCCCATTTCTCTGAATTTGGCTATGAGGGATGTAACAGTCTGAAACTGGTGATCTTTCTGGGTGTTGAAGTCTATTGGGACTGCGGTAGCCTAGCGGTTATGATACTGGACTATGAACCTGATGGTCCTGGGTTCAAATCCCACCTCTGCCAAGCTGCCACAGTTGGGTCCTTAAGCAAGATCCTTAACCCACCATTGCTTGAATTGTAAGACTGTATGAGATGTAAGTCACTCTGGATAAGGGTGTCTGCTAAATAATGTAAATGTATTGCATTCCCTGGACATCAGAATCATCAATTGCATCTTCAGTTACCTGAACAACAAAAGTTTTGAAATTTCTGTGCTGATTGCTTTTGAACCACAGAGAGTAATCATACTGAAAATTTGATCACGGAAATCAATTTCCGATACAATTCTTATCTTTTTTGATATGCTACATAACCACCTTCCCATTGGAAAAACTTGCCCTTGATCCGATATGGCAGCTTTCAAGCCATGTTCCATCCTTACCCATTACATGCTGGGTATTCAGATATGTCATTTTCTCTTTTGTTCCGGAAATAACTGGGTCTCCTGTGTCCTTTGAGTCAACAAATGCATGAGAAAACTATTGAAATGATTAAAAACAACATAGATCAAAGACATTGTAGATTTTAAATCTAAATTGGTGTGTTTAGATATCAGTTCGGTGCAGATTACAAATAGCTGGTGGGGTCACAGTCTTATTGCTAATAAGCTTCAAATAGATTCTGTTGCAGCTAATTAACTTGCCGATCTCTCTGTAGACCTCTCCATGGTGTCACAGGAAATCGCTGAATTTAAATATGTTAATTTTACACGTTCTCCATCTCGTACTCATACATGCAAATGTCTCTTTATCTTTCTACCCATTCATGTTATTATATGTACTATATTCCCAGTTAATGTGGATATAAACAAATATAACAACGTATAAGGTATTTAAATGAAATGTTGTAATGACACTGAAAAAAAGAGTTCTACATTTACAGCATTAAGCAGGCACTCTTACCCAAAGCGATTAACAAGTTATTTATTTTGAAATCCAAGCAATTGTAGGTTAAGGATTTTACTCAAAGCCCCAACAATGGTAGCTTGGGCAATTGGAAGTGTAGGATTTGAACCCTGGACCTTATGACTCATGTAGCTTAATCAGAACCAGAATCAGAATTATTTTATTGGTCACAGGACGGAAATTGCAGTTGAAAGATTGAAATCTTCTTAGTTCCAGCCTGGTCACCATGGGTCACAGTGTGCTGGAACAAAGGTGTACAATGTTATAGCAAGCTAAAAATACAGAAAGGATAAACAAATCAGCAATCCAAAAGAGAAATAAGATACATACATAGGGAAAGGGGCAGGCTTTGGTCTCTCCTTTATGAAACATTTTGTGCTAAACAATAATTATATTGGAAGTTATTAGGGACATTAATAACTCACATGCACCCAATACAGTACATTAGGTAAGAAAAAACCCTTATGTTTATGGAAAGAAGAGTGTACTCTGGCCTTTTAAATAAAAATGAAGTCACAGTCACACATTTTATGTTGCCATAGTATCTACTTACATTTACAGCATTTAGCAGATGCCCTTATCCAGTGCGACTTACTCTCATACAGTCTTACAATTCAAGCAATGGTGGATTAAGGGCCTTGCTAAATGACCCAACTGTGGCAGCTTGGCAGAGGTGGGGTTTGAACCCAGGGCCATCAGGTCCAGAGTCCAGTACCTTACCACTAGTTTACCACAGTCCCTTTACTGAATTGATGTTGCTACCTCAGTCTACTTCTGCTTCTACGTTATATACACACTACAGGGTAATAATCTGGTGAGAAAGGCACTAGTAAATTAACATCATCATTAGCAGGCAATCATAATTAATGCCACAATCTGGTACACCACCTTCTATTTCACTTGAACCCCTGATTTAAACAATTCTTAGCTTTTAGCTATATGATACATAGCCAGTTTATTTTCCATATGTTGCACCAGTCTGACGTTTTGGGCTTTCCCAAATAGGAAAAATCGAATTAAATGTAATAAAAAACAATGTATTACCACCCAAATGTGGAAATAGTTTCAGTATTTCACCTGTTCCTTGCTTTCATGTCATTCAGTAAGCGTATTGTTTTCACTCCAGATGTTTTTGCAATTCAGGTTTTCCCCACTTCCTTGTGAATGTTGCTAAGTCTGTTTGTTTCATCTCTTATGCTCTTTTGAGCTGTCTGGTTTGTGGCTATGGCAATGCCCGTGATAACTCTGTTTGTCTGTGATTTAATCCCAAACATTGGCTGACACCTGGGAATTCCAGACTAAAGAAACTTTCATACAATCATTACACCTGTACGAACTCAAGCGTTCAGCTGTTTCACATTCACTTTAAAGCTTGCTAATGTTTGCCAAAAGGCAGTCATAAAATCAATAGTTTTTACCTCAGATTTAACCTGTTTTCTGACAAGAGAAGTCATGATTTACTTCACTTCTCCATTTAATACTTCACGTAAAGAATGTCATGTACAAACATATCTAGCATAGTTTCATGTCTGCTAATTAAACAAGAGCTTAAACAAAATGTTGCAATGATTGTTTTAGACGTACAAAACAATGATGTTTCTCAGAGGGGTCATCAACGTGCCAAGCACTCTAATTCCATCCAGTTTATGAGGACTTTATGTAAAGTACTTCATGATCCACATTCCCAGAGGAAACACTTTTAAGTTTTGATGTGTTCTGGGTACTATATTACCCAGAAACCCAGGCAACACAAACAGAAAACCCAGGCAAACAAAAAAAAGTTCCCCTAAAATGGTCATTTTTAGCTATATTAATAAGGAGATTTATTGAGACCAGATTCTAGTGGCATCCAATTCATGTATTGAGGCCTTTATTTAATATTTTGTGGTTTCACCAGGCCACTAATTAATACACAACATACTATTAATTAGAAGATCTAGATAATTAAATCAACAGTAAAAGAAAGGTATGAACAGTAGCGCAAGATAAAACTCTGTAGGTGAACATCACAGGTTAAAAGTGATATGAACTGAATGCCTTGACATAATTTGCAATTCATTATGCGAACAGCTTTTATGGTTACACTTTTCAAAATAATCATCCGGTCATTATTATTCATTTGTCCGGATTGATATTTTAAACATCTATATTGTAAAATATGATTTTTTTTTTCTTGAACCAGATCCACAATAGTCCTGAGGGATCATTTAAAATTCTGGTCTTGTCTCATTTCCATTATTTCCACTGTCACTTTGCTTCCACTTTAGAAACTAGCCTTATCCTAGCTAGCTACAATTTGAACAATTGATTTGTTATAGCCAGCTAAACTGCTAAACTTTCTTCATCTAGCTTGAATTTAATATGCATATTTTAGTATTTTAATCTTTTTTTGTTGTTGCCCAGTACCATGAGGAAAAAAAACTTGATGATTTGGATTAAATAATATTGCAAAATGCTTTGGATCAGTTTTGTTTTATTATTTACTCAGCATAGTGAGTACAATTGCTCATAATGATGTGCTTCGTTTTGAATTAACTAATGAAATAATGAAATTGTTCACTATTGTGGTATAGAAGGATGTTTACAAATGTTACATTCACATATCTTTATATGTCTTATTGGCATTTATTTTTTAAAACATCTTAAAATGTTGACGCACTTGCATCGGTCTCCCTTGTCCCTTTTTACCTGGAATGGGACATAATGCATGTAGTGTGGTTGTTATTCTGTAAAGCTGATTTTAAGTCAAGTCAAATTGATTTATATAGCATTTTACAATGGTGCATTGTCTCAAAGCAGCTTTACAATTTTATATTATTTTAAAAGGCCAATCCCAAATTGAGCAAGC
>JAVSBV010170141.1:0-13900 GCA_033117975.1 Parotocinclus spilosoma | reverse complement strand
ACTTGTGTATATATATGTGACTGGTGTTGAGATAACCTTGTGTATGGATATAACCTCGTGTGTGTCGCTTACATGGCTGCTGATGCTGATAGCGACGCTAAAGAAGCCAAATAAATAAATAAATAATAACTGTGTCCTGGCATCCATGATACCATGTATATTAACAAATCCCAGGTTGTATATCTCCATTTAGACCTTCTTAAAAGTGTGGATCATATTACTTTTCATGACTTCCCCACTTTTTACATATCTCATATTGCATATATCTTAATCTCCAAATTTACATTTGAGGTTTGATAAAAAAAAAAAAAAGCAAACATTTTTCTCCTGACACACCTTTCAAAAGGTTTGTTGCCATATACAGTAGGATGTTGCTATATGTAGGCTAGGAGATTTTTTGACCTTCAGAATGTTATTTCTTTGTATTTTCTTCAGCATTTGCTACCGCAAATCTCCATATGTGAAGATGTTGGATAATTTTTACCGCTATAGAGCTTCCATCTGAATGCTGTCTTTCTAAACACTGTTCTGCATTTGGATAGTTTATTATAATTTTGATTGTTTTTTTATTCTGGCTAAAACAACAGACACTTTAAAAATTCTGTTTAAATGTAGTGCTCTTGAAAATAAAACACAACATGTACAAAGCCTGAGACTGATTTATTATGTGGTTTCATACATTAAATACAAGATCGATAAACATGTCCAGGCTATCTCTTTTGAATCTCTTTTTTGTTTGTCTTAATGGTTAAATAATTTGGGAAATAAGACAATAATGCATAATGTGGTTGTACTGTCACACACACAATGAGTCAGTCAAGTATGTTTCATATTAATGTTAAATTTGCATTTGGTTATTGTTGACATTCTGTATTTTCCACAGATGTACACAACAAATTAAATCGACAATACTTTTGTACAGGGATGTGCCGTTTAATGACTGTGTTACAGGACGAAACAGGACGTTGACTAAAAATTGACTGGAAATTACCAATGCCACATAGAATGTTTATGCTATTTTGTATGCTTTATGTTTTAACTTGTGGAAATTCTAGTAATGTACTGTAGTCATAGTCATGTGCTGTTATGACACTGTTTATGGGATAGCTGTAAAACAGATTTCAAGAAAATAGTATGATAGGCCTAATACTTTTGTTTATCAGAATTAAAAAATGCACTGATAGACAGAATTAACGACATGGAAGAAACAGAGACTTAACAAGTGAATGTGAACCAGTTTATATACTTATGATTAAGAAATAACATACAAATGGTGGGGAGAAACAAAGAAGCACCACTTACAATAGGACAGGCACATACACTTACGAAGGCCAATAACAGCTTGGTACAACCAAGGTACAAGAGTCTCTAGTCCAAACATGAGCTGATGAGAAAGCAAACACACAACCAACAAGGCAGTGTTTTATACACAGACACACACATGAATGATGGACATTTGCTCTAAAACTTTTAACCCCTGCCTCTGCTCATGGATCCACACAATGTTGTCTGGCTGCTGGCTTGACCAGCTGTTTATGGCTGCAATGTTGAGAGTTAAAAGAGATATTTTTATTTCCTTTTATGTTTTATATATATGTTATGTATAAAAGTTATATAGATGACTGGATGGCCGTTTAACAGCGCACTTTACTACATGTATGACAGTTCTTTCTTTGAGGGTAGAACTGTAATTCAGTTTTTTAAAATAGTTTTTCTTTCTTTTTTTATGAATCCCACAATTTATGGATTTATTCTGGGAGCAATCATTTCCAACAATTCAACGATCAGGCTCCATATTCACAAGTGTGCTCTCAATTAGAATATTTGGATCTTTAGCATCAGAATCTCAGTTTGTCATTTATTTTGCTTCAGAACTATTGCTTATGATGATTTTTAGGCATGCGGAAGCTTGGAAAAAAATTCTGAGGAGAAAAAATTATCTGGACAAAAGAAAGTAGCAAGACGTTCACAGAGCATTCCACAGAATTGTAAAGCATTTATTCATATGGTTTTGCATGTCAATATCTCTTTTATGTACTGCTCCAGCTGATGTTAGCCTTGTGCATGCATTTTGCACAAACATGCATTTTTAAAATCACTTCAAAATAAGAAATGAAATTGCTGTCATTCCTGAGAAAACCTTCCTGGTGATGGAGCACCAAATACGTTGCCATCTGTCACTTAACACAGAAAAAAGGAACAAATACAGCATGTGAATATATAAATATATAGAGTTCAATCTATTCCAGATATGCATCATGCATGCATTCCGTGCCTACTGACAAGTCTTTCCATTTATGTCTATGATAAGTCTTCTTCTAGTGTATCGCTTTCCTGGTTTATGTGTGGGCGGCAATCATGACCTAAACCCTGTCTTTCCAGGAGACAAGAAGAAGTGCCAGGAAGATTTGCATTTATCCGACACACACGTGCTCTGTTCTCTGTCAAAACTGTGCACCTTGCACACCTTACTGTGTGGAAATGAGGTTATGGAGTAACACACATCACTCAAACCATGGCTGAATTTTAGGTCGCATGCTTTGTCAGATCATTTGTTATGTAGAAGTGTGTTTTCAAACCGATTCTCAATTCCCGATTCCCAATTCTTGTTTATATTGCCTCTGTCTTTCTTTCTCATACACATGAACCGTTGTCTGCTTTCTTAATCGTGAGTTTTGTCTGCTTAGGTGCTTAGTAGACGGTAAATCAACCTGCGGTTCACCCTCCTGCAATATTTATCACTATACTTTGTTCCTTCCAAGGTGATAGAAATGAATACTGGAGTCACAGTAAAAACAATGGAAAGCAAAAATGATCAAACATTCACAAAGTTTCAAAGCAGACTCCTGCTGTTGTTTGTTCCATAGCTGCCAACATAGGCAAAGATGAAGCCACTACAATGATTTATTAATCTACAATATCTCACAAAAGTGAGTACACAAATGTTTTTAACTGTTTTATTATATCTTCTTATGTGACAATACTGATGATATGACAGTGACACAATGTAAAGTAGTTAGTCTACAGCTTGTATAAAAGTGTAAATAGACTGGGGCCTCAAAATAACTCAACGCACAGCCATTAATGTCTAAACCGATGGCCATAAAAGTGAGTGCACCCCTACGTGAAAATGGCCAAATTGTGCCCAATCAGCTATTTTCCCTCTCCAGTATTATGTGGCACATTAGTGTTTAAGGTCTCAGGTGTGAATGTGGAGCAGTTGTGTTAAGTTTGGTATTTTTTCTCACCAAATTTGATATCCATCTGAGCAGTCCATGAATATAAACTGACACGCATGCACAAAAGATCAAAGCTTCACCCGCTCATCCAGAGGAAAACAATCAAACTGAGGTCAACAGTAAGGGGCACCTTTTTTAATGGTCATGTTAAAAAAAGTCCACCATGATTTTTTTATGTTTTTTATTTCCTTTGATGCCGCAGCCACGTCCACAGGTCACTTTCCAGAGAAATTTCTTCAAACACAGATCAGCTGTGATATGTGCATTCTAGTTTGGTTTGCAAAGAGACACCACCTCAAGTATGTATGAACTCAGTTACTACTAACCATGCACTGAAAACGTCCTGTTGTCCATTTTTCTTCATAAATTCAATTATGATGAATACCAAGTTGGAACCTGAGATAAATTGTGTAAGATCTCACAATTCCAGTCTTTCTAGTGTTAAGTGTCATGTGGTCTGATAAGACCAAGATATATTTATTTGGTTCAGATGGTGTCAGGCATGTGTGGCAGCAACCAGGTAAAGAGTACAAAGACAAGTGTGCCTTATCTACAGTAAAGCATGGTAGGGGGAATGTATGGGGGCGTTGGACTGCATAAGTGCTGCCGGCTGTAGGGAGCTACAGTTATATGAATTCCAACATGTACTGTGACATACTGAAGCAGAGCATGGAAACTGGGACAAGGGACAGTATCCCAACATGATAATGACCCCAAACACACCCCCAATAGGACCACTGACTTGCTCCCTTGTATCCAGACCTAAGCCCTATTGAGCTTCTGTCGAAGACTGCAAGGTCTCTAACAACCACCAGCTCCAGGATGTCATCATGAAGGAGTGGAAGAGGATTCAAGTGGCAACCTGTGAAGCTGTGGTGAACTCCATGCCCAAGAGTGTTAAGAAAGTGGCTTCATTTACTGTTACTTTTATTTTTCATACTTTTACTCTTACTTTTGGTGCCATCATTTTAGACATTAATGGTTTTGTGCTGAGTTATTCTGTAGGCACAGCAAATTTACCTGTCGTTACCAAACTACAATGTCTTCATGAGAAATTTTCAGATTGAGATGGATTTACTCCCATATGGATTAACTGCCATGTGTCAGATATCAGATTTCTACACAGAATAGAAATAAACAGTTTATTTCATAATGACGAGTGAGTTTAAAATCATGTATGGCTCAATGTGGTTCTGAACTTGAGACTTCAGCGGTAGACATTTATCAAAAGTCTGACAATATTTTTACTTCAGACCAGAGCCGGGGAAGAATAGGCCGTTATGGTAAAATATGAACGTATGTGCATTAGTGGTAAATGTTTAAGCAAGACTGGAAACATGACACAGTCGCAGATAGCTTTTGAAGGTTTGAGTGTGTTGCATTTTAAAATGTTAATGGACTGAAGGAGTGGGACATCTCATCTAAGAAACCATCACTTCACCTGTCTAATCTTCCACATATTGAAGTCAAAAATAGATTCTGACACAGAGGAGCTATCAGCACAGTTCATCTCTGTCCAGATCATTACAGGGTCAGGTGCAGTGTTAATGCACCTTTTACGTTTCAAATCAAAGATTGCAGCATCAACAGTCCTGTCACCAGAGATCAGATGATTCATAAATTCCCCCACAACACAAAACATACTTTACAGCAATGCCAAAATGTTGAGCCTTAAAGAGGTACTAAATAAGACAATCACATAATTCTGTGATATTATTGTACAAAGCTAATAGAAGTTCTGTGCACATCCAAAAATCTTTTTCATCGAGATGCTCTCTAAACTTGTCACTAAAATGCCCTGGCTTTTCTTACAGTTTAGTTTAACAGGGGAATCATCAGTTCATTTTTTGTTGTGTACTGCAAAAATCATGATGGCAAAAAATCAATTTTGTCCTGGATTTCTGAGCAAGGGACATGGCACTTAGATTCACTACAGGAACTGCATTTCCTATAATGCATCTTTCCAAAAGCTTGAAAGGCTAACGCTTTCAGTCAGAGCCAGATTCTTTAGTTTTTTCAAATGGCTTGATGGACATATGCAAATATTTATAAGAAAGTCAGCCATGCTCCAGACAAGGTGATGACAGCTCATAGTTTTATAGTTTGGCTAGCTACTAAAACTACATGCTATTAAAACCACTATGACCACTAAAACCAAGGCATTTTTTTAATTTGCAAAGGCATCCGTTATGTTATCATAAACAAAATTAATGCAGTTAAGTTTAGTGTTAATTTGTTCTTCATATCTACTTCATAGTCACACCCATTTAGTGTTAAATCACTTAATCTATTTAGTGTTTAACAGGCTTATTTTTATGCACAGTTATGGCTGATTGGCAAGCAGATAAGTACAGCTGGGCCCCTTAATCCTGTTTTTGCCCTAGTATAAATAGACGTCTGATATACGAATTGATCTATTTGTTTAGAATCAATATAATCTTTCTCCTGTTGCAAATAGCCATTAATGCTGATGCAATACTTTGGGCAATTTAGAGTGAACAGTTATTATAATGTCGTTGTCTTAGGAATGTGGGAGGAAACTAAAATACCTATGCTGGCATGAGAAGGACATGAAAGTGTGCCATCAATCAGTAGTAAGTGTAAGTTTTCTTTGACTGCATGTGCCGATACAGAATAACATGCTTAGAAAATTTGTATTTAATCCGGTCTAATACCTCTTGCTTACTGTAGAAGTTCAATTATAAGATATTGCTGACCTTCTACAGACAACCAAAGAATGACAGGAAAACATTGGTATTAGTATGGACTTGCTGCTATAACATTCATTGTTCTTAAAAAAATACTTTACACTTGATTTTGAAACATGACTGTGAGGCCGGATTCTAATGTTAAACAATAAGCCATGGCTCACATTTTAAGTACAGCAAGACAGAAGAAAGTTTATATCCTGACTTGTTGAAAGCAGAAACCAAAAAATGTGTCACATCAAAAGTCACTGGGGTATTAATTGCAACCCAACTGTTACTGTTTGTCAGTGGAGAATCCAGACATGTACTGATTTGTTACAGGCAAATGTTGCTGGAATAGCAGATAATTAGACGGACTGTTCAGAAAGTTGTATCTATATAGTGTATATATGGGTTATTCATGCAAAACAGGGGCAGCAAAAGCCTGGGAAGGGTTTGGAACATTTAACAGGTGAGTGCTATGATTAGGGGACTCAGTCCAGGCTCAGTCGTTCACAAGCAAGGATGACGAACAACTGCATGAACGAAAGGTCCAACAGTTTAAGAACAACGTTTCCTACGTTTTCTTGCATTTGCAAGGAATTTAGGATTTTCATCATCTACAGTTCATAATATCATCAAAAGATTTGGTGAATCTGGAGGAATCTCTGCAAGTAAGTGGCAAGGCCGTAAACCAACATTGAATGCCTGTGACCTTCGATCCCTCAGGCGACACTCCATTAAAGACTGACATCATTCTGTAATGCATCTCTGATTGTAGGGGTGTGTGTTAGTGACCATGGCATGGGTAACTTGCACATCTGTGAAGGCACATTTAATGCTGAAAGATACATACAGGTTTTGGAGCAACATCTGCTGCCATCCAAGCAATGTCTTTATTGTTGTAGTTGTATTCAATTGAATATAGGTTGATTTGGGTTTTTCAAATCACCGTATTCTATTTTTATTTATGTTTTACACAAAGTCCCGACTTGGGGCTGTATTTCAAAAGACAACCTCTGGATACGACAATGAGAATGTGCACTTAACATGTTCTGAGTGGAACCCGTTCTGTTAAACCACTGTATGGTCTTGGCCACTGTGCTGCAACTCACTTTCAGGGTGTTGACAATCTTCTTATAACCTTAGCCATCTTTATGTAAAGCAACAATTTTTTTCACATCCTCAGAGAGTTCACATCCTCAGAGACCAGTTTTAAAGAGTGTGAGAGACACACCTGCTCCCCATTCATACCTCAGACCTTGTAACACTAACGAGTCACATGATACAGGAAAATGAAATTGGTTAATTGGGAACAATTTGTTCATTTTTACTTATGGATGTACTTACTATTGTTGCCAGCACTTAATGTATGTGTTGAATTATTTTGAGGGCACAGTAAATTTACACTGTTATACAAGCTGTAGACTGATTACTTTACATTGAATTAAAGTGTCATATCTTCAGTGTTGTCCAATGAAAAAAAAAAAATGTAAATAGTTCTAAAAATGGAAAGAAATATTTTATGAAATACTGTACTTGTTCCCAGCTTTGAAGCATCCAATAGGCACCCTTAGCAGTAGTGTAAAATTTAGAAAATTAATTGCAGGTCTTTGCAATTGCAAATTTTCAACGCTGCATATTTTGCCTATTTGTATATTCATATTGATGGATACTGCATTGCACACTCTGTCGATAGTTTAAACAATTACACCTTGAAATATTCATAATAAACATATGTTTTCTACAGTATTTGGCTCTCATTCATTATAACAGAGCAGTTTACGGACTGCCTACCAGCATTCCTGTTCACTCTGCGACAGCTGTCGTCTTCTTCACAGAGAGCGCTCTATCAGAAAACCTGTCATGCATTTCACTGAAGGCCATCCAGCCTGCTCCTCTCTGATTTGTATATTTGCATATGCTTGTGCTACTAATTACTGATTAAGGTTCCACAGAATTCATTGCCTGATTAAATATTTTGTAGATATTTACTGAAAGCAGTCAGCTTTGTGACAGCCTTAAGGCTGTCAAGGAGGATGTCTCAAGGCTGTTTAGAAGCATATTTGACAAATGTCTGGTTTCTTCTTTGTACGTGCAACTGTTGTCTATGAGTTTTCGTTTAATAATAAATGTCCAAAACACAGAAACAATAAAATGGAATTTGATTTATTTTCATAACTGCCAATGGTCTATAGCTATAGATATGCATTCAGAGGAGGGTCAGAGTTAAGAAAATATCTTAATTGACAATTTACATGCAGATACATACTATAGTATAAGTCATAGCTGAAGATATAAATGCTTAATCAGTGTATGTGTTAGTGGCAATTAATTAATCTGTTTTACCAGTAGTTCTTGGCAAACCAAATAAGAACTTCCTTAAGAAGCTAAGGAGCGAAGACAAAGTCAAAAGGCACATGACACTGTTTAATTTCAGAATTAAAATGGAAAATGGGGCCTTTTAGGCTATGTCCGGAACATGACATCTATCTTGAAAGCCACCATAGTGGATCCAGGGCAAGTTTTTTCCAATTGGAAGGTGGTCATATAGAATTTCAAAGAAGATCAGAATTGTCTCAGAAATTGATTGCACAGATTTGCAATATCTATTTTAAATAAAAAATTATGAACACAGACATTTAAAAAATGTAGTTGTTCATAACTAAAGATGGAATTGACGATTCTGGCATCCAGGGAAGGCAACTTCTGTATCATAGTCACAGACATCAACAACCAACACCAGAACGACCACCAATTTCACACCGCACTGTTGCATCCCTCATAGCCAAATTACTGTGTACTGTGGACAACAAGTCACTTAGTACTTTATCAAAGACCGACAACGTCTCCTTTGTCTTTTGACTCGCTCTATGTATGTCTATATTTTGCAAGCATGGAGTTTAATCGGTCAAAACTAATTCAAGAACCTAACATTTTTACAAAAAATGTGTTTGTCTGCAGCTAGATTTTTTTAAATTAAATAAAATGTTTTATTTGTAGGCATACCATAATGAATAACACAAAATATGTTTCATCTCTCCAAACTGAAAACATTCTTTAAATTAGGTATTTTAATTCCACAACCCACTATTCAAACCATTAACCTACCATAATAAGGTATTACACCGACAAAAAAAAGAACCAATATAGAAATGTTGGATATGTCTTTGTAAAACTGGTCATGCAGCTATATCACAGGTAGATATGTAAAGTACTGTCTACAAAAAGGGGGGACTGTGGTAGCCTAGCGGTTAAGGAACTGGACTCTGGACCAGAAGGTCCAGGGTTCAAATCCCATTTGTGCCACAGTTGGGTCCTTGAGCAAGACCTTCAAACCCAAAATTGCTTGGATTGTAAGATTGTATAAGTTGTAAGTCGCTCTGGATAAGAGTGTCTGCTAAATGCCTTAAATGTAAAAAAAGGGTCTCTTCTAGCGTATCTCTTTGGTGAGAAATTGTTTACTACTAGACTTGTAGTTCCAGGATGTTCCAGGTGGCCCAGACATACCATGAGTACAGGGGGATTTTTGGTTCACCTACAAGCATGACCACCCCTAACAGTTTCGTTGTCCTCTATCCAGACACAGCTGGCACCCTCACTACACACCCTGTCCCTGCCCGGACCAGGTGCTTAGCAGAAGGAGATTTGTAACAGTGCCCATTAAGTCTTTTACCAGTTAAGTGTATAGGGGCAGTATTAAGAGTTAAGTATGCCATAGAGGCAGCTGTAGCAGTCAATGATCTCTCACCAGAAGGTGAGACCCTCAAGTAACAGTTTTTTCCTATATGGAGCAGCTGGGGATGCAATATCACACCCTCTGGTGGCAAGATCCAGTGTCCAATCAGATCACTGCTGTATTGATTTACCTATCTGTCTGCAAAGCAACTGCATGCTGCCTTTTGCAGCAATTTTATATATCAGTATTATCTGGATGCTATTTTCAATTAGTGTATTTAGGAGTGAATTATGAGTTAATGTTGTTTATTTTAAATGATAGTTCATATTGTGGGCGATGTCTTACCAAATCTGTAGAAAGCTGGCAGGCAGGTGGACCAATCAGAATTGTCACGATTCTATACTTGAATTATTGAAGTAGGTGGTGTCAACCTATAGGGATTTTCCCATAAGAAATAAAATATGCCCCAAGTATCCAAATAGTGTTAGCTAAACATGGAAAATCTTGGAGTGAGATACAGTCAGGTAATCTGATTTGACTAATTAGAAGTTTACTCTTAGTGCTATAGTGCTATATAGTAGTATATAGTTCAAACTGCATATGGCCTCAACTATCCCATCTATCAGAATTTATCTTACTCAGTGTCTGATCCAAATTATTGTCAACAAATCCAAATTACTTATTGATGACTGTTAATGGCTAAAATCTGCATCATGTTTAGGTATATTACAGAAAGCAGGCAAATGTGTAAGAAAAAAAAACAACCGGACTTAATTTGTGTCATGGAAAGGATTGACCTCAGTACTGTTCTTGGACAGAGGAAAATGCCATGGTCTGACCTGGCTTCTATATTTCTAGCTTAATTAAACCTTGTTAGCAAAACCCCAATGCATGTTGTGGCTGTTTACAGGAACACTGGGCTAACTCCACCTTTGCAGTCATGACATCATTAAGGTGAGATGGCTGTTTTCTCTTCTTCAGAAACTATTGACAACCTACTATGGAAAAGGCACTGATAAAAGGATGTGCCCCATCTCTAAATGCTGTGGTAAACCAAGCACTTGTGTATTTTCATAACAAGTGTATTACATTAGGTTATCAATTCAGTCTGAATTAAAGGTGTATAAACAGTATTAAGGGGCAGCACTGTGGTTCGGTGGGTAGCACCACTGCCTCACAGCAAGAAGGTCCCAGGTTCAGTCCCAGGGTGGAGCAGCCTGGGTCCTTTCTATTTAGAGTTTGCATGTCTTCTCTGTGTCTGTGTGGGTTTACTCTGGGCACTTCCGGTTTCCTTCAAAAGAGTTCACTTTCAAACTCTGCTGTATATTTCACTGTGAAACTATATAAACTTATTTTTTACTTCTCAGTAACACAATAAGAAAAAAACATTTGCCCAACAGTAAAATAATGTTCATGCTGTAGCATTTGCAAGGGGTGTAAGAACAAGATTAATAATGAGAAATCTAAATAAAGAAGGGCTGAGAGTGTGAATTAGCATAAATGGAAGAGTTCTGCTAAGAACAGGATGTAGCCTAACTTTCTGCACCGATGATGATCACTCCTCCCTTTTCTCATTAGCTCCTTCTCCAGCATTCTAAATTCTTGTCAGTCCTAATTGAACGTGAGAAGAACAAATTCTTCCCACCCATCATCTTGTGATCACAGTTTCCCTCCAATCACAGCTTGCCAGAGCTAAACTTGCCATTTTTGCTCTGTCAGGAAAGCAGTAATGAACACACACACACACACACACACACAAACTTCTCAAGCATATGCTTTATATTTTATCCACAAGCACTTATTAAAATTATACTTGATAATCTTAACCTTATATATTAGGAATTAGTCTCTGTTTTGTTTGATCACTTTAGTAACTGTTTATCTTTTACTCACTTTATGTTTTAGCCCAGTTTGTACAGTTATTAAAGTTTTGATATTTTGGAGTATGTATACTGATCAGCCATTTATTATCTCCCCAGTCTCATATTTTAACACATTTTAGCTTGTTGAGTTCTTGAATTGAAATCTGCCCAACCACAAGACTAAATAGCAAGTTAGTAGTTAACAAAAGCTAGTTCAGTTCAGTCAGAGTATTTGCAACACCAGCAAGCCAACATACCACACTACAACTTCCTGGTCCACAACTGTGTTAAGGTAGGTGCCACATGTCAACCTGTGCTACAGTTTGTTTTCAATTCATCATTTTCTGCCTAACATGACAGACATTATATTTAGCATGATTGCATGTGGTCTGAGTGAAGCTTTACTCTCTCTATATTCTCTGTGTCTGAACGTGCAGCTGTAAAATACAAAAGTCTTGGCTTACTAATAATCAGACTTAAAACAGGAGATTTAAGAATGTTTTATGTATAAGATGTTAGAGTATTCTATTTATGTGGCTACTAAAATAATCGGATTTGACATAATGTTATCCTACAATGTTAGCGTGTTAAAGTACTTACGTAAAAACTCACATTACATATATACAGGTATGTGCTGCTTAACATACATCCAAACGTCATCTGTTTTTTTAATATAATAATTTAAAAAAGGAAATAAAAAGTATTTATTTCAACTCTTAAAATGAATCTTGCTTGCATTTTTAGCTTGTGTTAATTCAGAAATATCAGACCAGATCACACTACCCACTTAAATGGTGACTCATTAAGATTTTGCTTGCATTCAGAATTCATGTGAAATTACACTTTACATTTACATTACAATATAATTAAATACTTTATGACTATGATAATATTCAGTCAATGTATTTTTTAGTCAACTGAAAATCGGGGGAACAAAAAAAATACTTAAATTTCCCAAACTGTCAACTATTGTCAACTTGTCATACCATAGTCACAAAAGTGTCCCCCAAGGCTTGACATTTCAGCAATGCCCATATGCCACACAAGTCTCCAGGGGCATTATTAATCCTCTTCTCAGCTACTTCTCATGGCTTTACACAAAAACGCTGACTACTGTACACTACATGCAAATGGAATCCATATTTCATGAACGGTTCTCAGAGAATTGACATACTCATTCCCAAAACTCTACATCCAAAGCACTGAATCTGGTATGAGGTACAGGTACTACTGCTTTACTGCCTTACACTTAATCGCCTACACTCAGGTCCAGACATGACTGAGAACTGGCTCAGTGCGATAGGAGGGAGTAGCACTGTGAAGGGAGCAGAATAAATCTTATAAAATGCATGTATCCTAGTATTAACAGGTAAGAATGCCAAAGACTGGAGTTCTTAAACAACTGTATTTAATACCATATAGTAACCATAAAGCCATACATGTTCAATAAAACCCAAACTGTTTGCAACAGTGTGCACTAGTTGTAAACTTCTCAATGCCATATAGGCTCAAACCTGCCAGATTTATGTTGGCCAGCACTAAATGTGTGAAGTAATGTGTGAAGTGCTGAAATGAAAAGGCTTGCAGTGTGTAGTGCAGCATCATCACACATCTACAGGAGACAAGCTAAATGATGAGAAAACAGATTATTCTACACGACATGAAAATAAAG
Source organism: Parotocinclus spilosoma (assembly GCA_033117975.1). Taxonomy (NCBI): domain Eukaryota; kingdom Metazoa; phylum Chordata; class Actinopteri; order Siluriformes; family Loricariidae; genus Parotocinclus; species Parotocinclus spilosoma. Next base: position 761 of record JAVSBV010170141.1, on the reverse strand, counting down.
TGTACATCATATTCATCTGTGATTGTTCAACTTTTATGGTGCTTGTCACTGCATAAATAAACTATTCAATATTCAAATAATAACACTGATTTATGGGACAGTACACTCAACATGAACATGTATGCAAGTTATGATTTGAGCTCTTCAAGCATTGTTTTCTTTTTTTTTCGGCTGCACTTTATGAAATCTCAACCAAATCTACTTAGTTCAAGCACTTTTGGCAGCAATTACAGCCTCCAGTCTTCTTAGGTATGTTTCCACAAGGTTTGCACACCTGGGTTTGGGGAGTTTCTTTCATTCTTATCTGCATTTTCTCTTGAGCTCTGTCAGGTTGGATAGGCCTGGTAGAAAGCCTGATAGGCTTTAGGTAGAAAGCCATTTTCTGGTTTCTACAGAGATGTGCTATTGATTTAAAGTTTGAGCTCTGGCTGGGCCACTCAAGGTTATCCACAGATTTGTCCCTAAGCCACTCGTGTGTTGCCTTGGCAGTGTGCTTATGATCCTTGTCTTAATGGAAGATGAACCTGCAGCTCAGTATGATGTACAGAGTGCTCCAGATCAAGTTTTTGTAAAAAATATCTTTGTATGTTACTTCATTCAGCTTTCCCTCAACCCTGACCATTCTCCCTGTCCTAGCTGTTAAAAAACACACCCCCCATCATGATGCTGGCACCACCATATCACGACATGTACAGTGCATCCGGAAAGTATTCACAGCGCTTCACTTTTTCCACATTTTGTTACGTTACAGCCTTATTCCA
>JAVSBV010170124.1:0-13900 GCA_033117975.1 Parotocinclus spilosoma | reverse complement strand
AGTTCCATTTATCACAGCAAGTCTTCCAGGTCCTGATACAGCAAAACAGCCCCAGACCATCACACTACCACCACCATATTTTACTGCTGGTATAAATGTTCTTTTTCTGAAATGTTTCTTTTACGCCATATATATACACATACACACACATATACACAAACACATACACGTATATATTGTAACGAGCCGGGACGGAACGCACCAATGAAAGAGGAACGGGAGACGAGAATAACCTAAACAGCCCCACAGGGGTCCTTTTTTTTATTAAACACATGAGAGCTACGCCCCAACAGGCAAATAACATGAAAATAAGAGTCAGAAAGTGGTGCCGGGATCACCCGGCCGAGCAGTAAAATAGTTTGAACACAAAGCAAAAAAAAAACAAACAAAAAAAAAAACTCAGCTCGTAAACTTATTGCGCGGGACGGGCGAAGCAGAGCGGAGATCCTACACGGTACTTCCTCTGCACTCCGCTGCCGAGCCAAGCTACACGAAGTTTGGTTCGCCATCGGTCCGTTCAGCAGCGCGAGGCAGCAGCAGAGGCGAATCAGTGGGCTTCCCAGGCTTAATCTACTCAGAAATAGAGGGGAAAGCCGGCGTGTCGCCGGAAAGAGAGACGGTGACGGCAGAAAACGGGAGAGAAAAGGGACATGAGGTTAGTCTGTTTCGTTGTCATCCCGTCGCGCCCTCACTCTCTCTAGAGCAGTTTTTATGCTAGTTTAAACGATGTGCGGAATGAGCCGCAGTTGGCCTCATCAGCGCTTCCCATCCGTGCATCGCTTGAGGACCCCGCCTCTTTGTTTCGCAGTTGAATGTGCCGTCCTGATCCTTAATGCTAAAGGTGTGTGGCGAACATCTGACAGTGCTGGGCCATGGTGAGGGCTCTGATGAGAGCTGTGACGGGGCGAAGCAGAGCCGGCCCGCATGACAGACACCCCCCCCCCGCCAAGAGACCTTCCCGGTGGGCCCGGACTGTCTACGTCCGAATTGGGTCTGCGGGACAGCGCATCTGCGTTTGCATTAAGCTGTCCAGGCCGGTGTTTGATGTGGAATGAGAAACCCTGGAGAGACAGAAACCAGCGGGTGATCCTTGCATTGGTGTCTTTGGCAGACGTCATCCACTGCAAAGGGGCATGGTCTGTGACCAACGTAAATGGCCTACCCGTCAAGTAGAACCGGAGCTCTATGGCCCATTTGATCGCGAGGGCTTCTCGCTCTAAGGTGGCATACTTGCGTTCCGCAGGGCTGAGTCTCCGGCTGATGTATATCACCAGGTGTTCCTCTTCTCCCATAAATTGGGTAAGGACGGCACAGAGTCCGGTCTCGGAGGCATCTGTCTGTAGGATAAAAGGCACGGAAAAGTCAGGGTTAATAAGGACCGGTTTGGATGTTAGTTGGGCTTTGAGGAGGTCGAAGTCTTTCTGAGCACGTTCTTTTTGGTGAGATCTGAGAGGGGGATGCAATCGAGGAGTTTGTTCCCAAAAGTTGGGAACGAATCTCCGGTAGTAACCGGCTAGGCCCAGAAATAAACGGACCTCCGTCTTAGTGCAGGGTCTGGGACAATTGGCGATGGCGGAGACTTTCTTCTCCTGGGGCTGGAGCAATTCCCTACCTATTCGGTACCTGAGATACTGGGCCTCGGAGAGACCAAGGTGGCACTTGGCTGGGTTGGCTGTTAGCCCCGCTTTTCGGAGGCTGGTAAGTACCTGGCCCAGGTGCTTGATGTGCTCGGCCCAAGACTCTGAATGGATTAAAACATCATCCAGGTACGCAGCTGCAAACTTCTGATGGGGCCTCAATATCACGTCCATTAACCGTTGGAATGTGGCCAGGGCCCCGTGAAGCCCGAATGGCAATACTGTATAATGCCAGTGGCCCGAGGGGGTGGAGAAGACGGTTTTCTCTCTTGCCTCAGGGGCCAGAGCGACCTGCCAGTATCCCTTGGTGAGATCTAAGGTGGAGATATACCTGGCTTTCCCAAGGTGATCGATCAGGTCGTCCACTCTGGGCATGGGGTAGGAGTCGAATTTCGAAACCTCGTTTAGCTTCCGAAAATCATTGCAGAACCTCCAACTCCCGTCGGGTTTGGGTACAAGCACAATGGGGCTGGACCAGGGTCTACAGGAAGCTTCGATAATTCCCAGTTTCAACATGCGCTGTACCTCCTCCTCGACCGCTTGCCGGCGAGCCTCGGCGATGCGATAGGGTCGCTGTCTGACCACGACTCCAGGGATTGTGTGAACATGGTGGTGGACCAGATGGGTTCGTCCGGGATCGGTCGGGAAGATATCCTTGAACCGGGCGACACACTGTAAGATCTTCTGGCGTTGGGAGGGTGCCAGGTCTGGACCCAAGGGAACTGGCGTGGTAGGGGTCGGGTTCTGCGTGAGAGTTAGTACCGCCAATCTGGGTACCGGTTCAATCCATCTCTTTAATAAATTCACATGATAAATTTGAACGGGTTTCCGCTTACCGGGTTGTTACACACAGTAGTTGACCTGGCTCACCTTCTCTTTGACAGTGTAGGGACCCTGCCAGGAAGCCAGGAACTTGCAGGTGGTGGTTGGGATAAGAACCATCACTCGATCACCCGGCTGAAATTCCTGGCTTCCTGGCAGGGTCCTTACACTGTCACACAAAGAGAAGGTGATCACCTGGTCAATCCGCTGTTGCATCTGCTGTACATATTCAATAACTGACCTGTGCGGGGAGGGCTGTTGTTCCCAGGCTTTTTTTACGATGTCCAGTAGCCCCCGCGGGCGGCGGCCGTAGAGGAGCTCAAAAAGGGAGAAGCCAGTGGATGCCTGTGGTATCTCACGGACCGCAAAGAGGACGTGTGGGAGTAGTAAGTCCCAGTCGCGCCCGTCCTGGTTCACTGTCTTTTCTTAGCATCCTCTTGAGCGTTTGATTAAAGCGTTCCACCAGGCCGTCTGTCTGCGGATACCAGATGGACGTGCACAGCTGTTCAACAGAAAGCAGCTTGCACAGGTCTGTAATTAAACGGGACATAAAGGGCATACCTTGGTCCGATATGTTGCCCTTTGGGATGCCCACTCGACTAAAGAGAAGTACGAGCTTGCGGGCTATGGCGCGGGAGGTGGCTTTACGCAATGTCATGGCTTCGGGAAATTTGGTCGCGTAGTCGAGGATGGTCAGGATATATTCGTGCCCTCGATTGGACTTCAGCAGCGGTCCTATGATGTCCATGCCAATCCGCTGGAATGGGACATCTATGATGGGGAGCGGTATCAGAGGTTCCAGTGGTGGTTTCCGCAGAGAAGTAAACTGGCATTCCGGACACCGTTGGCAGTAGTTTCAGACTTCACTATAAATGCCTGGCCAGTAAAAGCGGGTGAGTATACGCTTCAGGGTGTTTCCGGTGCCCAGATGGCTGCTGAGGGGCTTGCGGTGTGCCAGGTGCATCACCGCATCGATGCGTGACCGAGGGACCAGCAGCTGTTCAGCCTGTTCCGTCAGAGTGGTAAAACCCGGGGTTTAGTGCGGCGGCTGGGCCCCGAGGCTTTGCGGAGCTCCTGTTTGAACCCTGGGTAATCCCGGCCCACCAGAAGTGGTACTGGCTGGTCTGGTACCAACCCGATGATAAGCGGGGGTGCTAGTTTGGCTTCCCCCGAGTTGTACTTGGGCTGTCGGGACACGGTGGATGTCTTTGTGCACACAGGATATCTCAACAGTCTCGATTGAGGGTTTTAGCCATGGCACCGCCGAGTTTCTGGCCAGGGGGTGATAGTGCTTCCAGAGTCTAAGGTGGCCATGAGGGTCCTCGCCCATCCAGGTGGAATGGTCTCGCGGGGCCGGGGTGAGCCTGAGGCCGATGGAGTGCGCAGCCCACCAGCCAAGCCTTACCTGGGGGGTCTACGAGCCAGTGTTTCTGGTTCCGTTGGCATGGGTTCGTCCCATGGACTGGGGACCGACAAAGGATAGCGTTTACTTGCCACCCTCTCTTTGGGTGGCTCCATTCTTCGGTCACCCCGGTCTTCACGGCGGGGGCGGTTAAATTCCCGTCTGGGTCCGTCTGGGCCGGTCTCACGTTGTTCCGTTAGTGTAATTGCCAGGCCGCTTCGGTGGCCTTCCTCCTTCTCCCACATTTCCCTTTCCGCCACCGACTTAAACATATAGAGGTATGCCTCCACATCGTCCTCCGAGTTAAGCTTTGTCAGGTAGCGTTGGGCGAGCCCCCGCGGCTCGGGAAGGGAGATCGTCGGCGCAGTCTGTCTGGAGGTGTGGAGATCTTCCGCCACCTCCTTCAAACCCCTAGCCAGCTTCTGGGTCACCTCATGTTGTCTCAGGTTGCATTCCAGTACTGCAACAACTGGTCCATGCCTCCAAGTATAGAAGGGAGAGGGAGGGAAAAAAAGGGCAAACAATTGTTTAAGGGCTCCCTCTTTCAGAGCCTGATGTCCCCTTTTAAAAAAAAAAAATAAAATAAAAAATTTTTTATTATTATTATTTATAAATATTATTATTTTATTTTATCATTATTATTATTTTTTTAATTATTATTATTCTTTATTTAATTAGTTATTCTCCTGACCTATAAACAGCCCCGAAGGGGACTTTTTTATTAAACACAGGAGCGCTTAGCCCCAACGGGCAAATAACACAAAAAGAAGAGTCAGAAATCGGTGCCGGGATCACCCGGGCGAGCGATAAAAATGGAGTTTGAACACAACACAACACAAAACCCCGCTCATAAACTTATCACGCGAGACGGGCGAAGCAGAGCGGAGATCATGGACAGTACCGCTCCCTCAGACCTCTGTTGACGAGACAAGCTGCATGAAGTTTGGTTCGCCGTCGGTCCGTTCAACAGCGCGAGGCAGCAAAAGAGGCGAATCAGCGGGCTTCCCAGGCTTAATCTACTTAGAAATAGAGGGGAAAGTGACAGTGACTGCGGGAAACGGGAGAGAAAAAGTTTAGTTTTGCTGCTATAGTTAGTGCTGCCGGAGTTCTCATGCTGCACAAGGCAACAGTAATGGATAATAGACTCTGTGCTCCTAACCCATCACTAACTACATTTTCTCTTTTCTCTTTTCAAACTGGGTATAGCTGAACAATAAATACATTCTTTTCCTCACACCACACTCATCAAGTGCCTTGGTATTTTCTTTCACATTCCGCTACGTTTTCACATTGCAAGTTGTTAGGAGTGGTTCATTGGTGCATTATTTTGCCAAATGTCAAATTTTGAAATGAGTGGGGTAGCAAGAGTGGAAAGGTAATGAATTCTCAGCGTCATGACTGCAACATAAGGATAATTGAGGCTACATATGGACAATGGAAAATCAATCACTTTTATATTAGAAATCAGAAATGTCTTGAAATTATTCACATATCACTGATACTTTTCAATCATACACCATTGTGAAAAAGTGAAAACCCACTAGTTCAGATTTCCTGTCACATATTATGAAGGCTTGGGCATAAAATTGTGCAGAGCTGTTTTTCAACGTCACACAAAATTGGTCTTAGCATGTGTGTGAGTGTACTGTATGAGCATCTAATTTGAAAGCAGGGAGTTTAGAGTGGTCAATCAGCAAGGTCGTAGTCTACATGTTTGATTAAAGAAAACATACAGACCTAACATAAACAAGTGTGGTGCAGGAGATACAGCCAAACACATATGGGTTAACAGCATGAGATCAGCTCCTAAATCAAAGCTGTGTTGCTCATAAGCCCGAGTACAGCCATTCAGAACCACTTGAGGTGGCCTTGGTTTTCTCTATATAACTACAGTTCTACTGATTACTGAAATGGTATATGGTATATTTATAAGCAAAATTTAGACAAGCAGCTAATTAGAGACTATTTACCAGTACAATACTGGCAATATGTTTCCTCAGGTAACATGGAATTTGAAAGCTTTATATAATCAATGGTGGTAATGCATACCTTCGTAGCATAACTGACATGCACAAAGCATATAAATGACATCACTGCATCCACTTATGAATAGCAGCCTAACTGAGATCAGCCATGAATCTTTAGCTTTATTTTCTTGGAAAACGTACTACACAAAAGGTATTATTAAACATTTATAAAGGACCAAAGTACTGTAAAATTGTGTGTGAAATCAGAGTAATGTATTAAACCATCTCCCTATTAAACCGAGCCTTCAGGGTTCTTGGCAACACCCTTATTGCAACATATATGACGACTCTGGGCATCTTGTATTCCTTGTGTAATTATTGAACACTTTTAGGTGGAATTATATAGGAGGATTTGACACTACACAGGCCTGGAGTCAGGGGTCAGTTAGTCGGACAAAGTCCCACACACCAAATTTGATTCCCAACCAAATGTTTTTGATGTGCCATAATTGTTATTAATACATTAATCAGTATATCTGTATATGCTTAATTATTGTTTTAAAACTGTTTAAATCTCAATTTGTATAGCCAGTGTTATGCATGTGGTCAACATACGATATGTTCAGTTACTTCAATTACTTTGCTCTGGAGCAAATCTTCACTTGGCTATGAGGAAAATGTAATAAAGGGATTAAACGATGAATTGAAGGATGCTGTGTTGAAGAGGCACTCGTGTTCATCGAGGTAATTTTACAGTTCAGTTCAATTTACAGTTAACAGTTAACAGAGTAAAGGGGACTAACAGTACTGTATGTAGAAAAAAAGTTCTGCAATTAAGATCTGGAATTGCAGAACTACAATATGTACAGTAAGTATAGCTGATAAAAATGAACAATGTGGAAATAATGAAGTGTACCTAATGAAGTGATTGATGAGATATAAGCGACATACACGCATTCAGGAGTGTATAATAAGTCTGTGTATGGGGCTTTAAAGCAGATTGTGGAAGAGTTAGAATGATACTATTGTGAGATACAGACTTTTGCCTCAAGAAAAATATGCCATTGTGTTCTGATCAGTTGTGGATAATGCTCCCACAATGCATTGGATTTTACTTGTACAAATGCAAGTTTATTACTGTATATGTAAATGACACATATTGTTAAACAAAATGTGGGACATCTCACCACAGCCTGGCCTCTCAGGTATAGCATTGTAGGCTAATTTTCCAATAAATGTTCTGTTCAGCTCTGACAGGAGGCCATCATAGCAGCTATAATGGCTTCCTGATCTTAGCACCAGCTTGGCTGAACACCTCGGCCGTGTCACGGCACCAAGGTGGGACCTGGGCCAGGTTCCCCGCGGACTGGCCCATAGAACTGGGCAAAGACCACCTGCATATACAGATACTGAGTCAGGAGGAAGGAGAGACGTTCCTGAAGCTGTCCCAAGCTGAGAGTCAGAGGGCGGGTCTGGTGGGTGATTGGGCCTCCTAGGAGCTGCTGGCCATCAACCCCACAGACCGACATGGAAGTCGAAAGGCGCTCCAGGGGTAATCCGAGGCGTACGGCCAACCCCCTGCCAATGATGGTGGCGGCCGACCCCGAGTCCACACTGGCCTAAACTATGGCAGACCCTGTCTCCCAAACCAGGGACGCCTTTAAAAAAAAGGCCAGGATCAGGGACCTCATTAATGCCTGTCACCGGGCCCTGGCCGGCCACTCCAGGGAAGGTTCACCACTGTTCCATGCCTGGGTGTGGCTAGAGATAATGTACTCAGGTGTGATAAACCACAGGTATAGTATGTTTTAACAAAAGGGGGCAATCACTTTTTCACACACGGCCATGTAGGTTTGTTTTTGTTCTCCCTTAATAATAAACACCTTCATTTACAAATTGCATTTTGTGTTTACTTGTGTTGTCTTTAACTACTATTTAAATTGGTTTGATGTTCCGAAACACTTAAGTGTGACAAACATAAAAAAAATAGGAAATGAGAAAGGGGCAAACACTTTTTCACACCACTTTATTTGTAGTGTATTCAATTGAATATTTACTTGAAATAGTATTTGCAAATCATTGTATTCTGTTTTATTCATGTTTTACAAAACATCCCAACTTCATTGGAACTGGGGTTGTACTAGTGCTGCAAGTGCTGTATACCATGGCTGTGTGCTGAATGTGTGAACAATAGGTGATGCAATCTCATTAGATCATTTCATTAACTTGTCTTAAGGTTTCTTACTGGTTAGAAAGCCCTTCACATAGAGAACTCCCTATGTGAAAAGTATAAAGCAATGGGGCTCACAAGATATTGAGACAGTTCTAATGAATACTTTGTGAAAACTTTGTGAAAACTTTGCGGCCCACTTGTGGTTAAAATGCCTACTTGCACAGGTATGAATAAAAAAATCTGTTCACACTGCTTCAGTAAACAAGGAGCAGATGTGAGCAAAATGCGAGCAAGAAAAAATACTTGCAAAAAACAAGCATATACAGATTAAATTACATTGAAAAGATTTATTTCCTTTTTCGATGAGTTATTTAAAATTGGCCTAAGCCGGGGATCAGGACTCGTGGGAGATAAATGGTGGAAGCTGTTATGATGGAAGCTGTTCTATAGGCAGAATGACATCTCCAAAACAAAGATTAGTTGGAGCCGTAGTAGTGCTAAAATCTTTTTTTTTACGATTGCTTGCATTACGCCATTGTTTTCTTTGGAGAAAGTAATGCTGCCACCCTGAATGCCCTGCACCTTTTTGCCTACTTTTTGCTGACCTTTTTGAAGTAAAGCCAATGAGATGAGAAACCTATTCTCACATTTACGTTGTGCTCAGAGCTCTATAATTCTAATTTAAAAGTACATCACATCATAGTGAGACAATGCACAGCATGGTGATTTGCCGTAAGACAGGATTACCAGGTTTGACTCCAGCTTGCAATTTCACATTTATGAAACCATTGATTGTCTCATAAAAAATTTTTTTCTACTTCTTCTTCTCCATATGGTCACAGCAAGATCTTTCTTTTTAATTTTGAGAAAAACATTTTTCACAAATGTGAATGAACAAACTGGTATTTTTTAAACCAGCCAACAGGTGCACTGATGAAGTAAGCATCGCCTCCAGCTAAGCAGAGAGCAAAGCAGTGAAGACAAAAGCGAAGACACAAGGAAAAGCAGTGCTTTAAAAGAAGAATAAGGAAACATATAATAAAAAAGATCATTTAAGACAGTGTATGTGAAGGAACAGGGCAGCTGAGTGACATGGGAAAATGCACTTCAAGTTAAGGTTGCCTGACTGGGATGTGGAAAGCTGATACCTGTGGGATCAGATTCCTTGTCCAGGCTGTGTTAGATATACTGGCAGGACCCATTAAAACATATAAAGCAGGACAGAGGAACCAGCCTCAATATTGTTCTCCAAATTTTTAATCCTGCAAAATGTCCTAATTAGCTGAAGTAAAACTTATTGATGGTGGCACAATCAGATCCTGAAGGTTAATCAGGGTTTAACAATAATGCCTGAATGCCCGTGGCAAGTAAAATGCATGGTCAGGACAGCAGCATGAAAAATAACTTGGCAGTTAGGCAAAAACATGGGTCAGTTTGACTCCTTTGTACCTGGGATGTATTGCAAAATTTAAAGTGAATGTCACATTGTGTGTATAGCTGTGAAATAGCTGCTACCGTGTCTGGACCACTGGACATGTGCATGTGATGGATACACAGTATATCGATTTCAAGTTGACCAAGTTAGTCACGACAGCATATCACATGGTTAAAAGAAAAAGACCTGACTATCCATGAGATAAACCTTCAAATTAAAAGTGGACTGGAACTTTGTAGCCAGCATTGTATAGCAATAATACATACAAGTATTTAAAACACAATATAAATGAAACCTAGTCTTAGTTCAATTTGAGCGATTTTATTTAAAAATGTTCAAAAATTAGCTTTACCATGGGGATATGTGTTGTTTTTGCGATGTTTTGAAACCTCACATAATAAGTTTTGTGAAATTATATTGTGAGGATGTGCACTTATTTTCAGAACAAATAACAAGTAGTAAATATAGTAAATATATTAGCTCATGTGTAGTTATTTATTTGTGAATAACAGTATATTTTGTTTGGGCCAGTGATCAACCTGTCACTTATCTGACTGGTTATGTTGGGAAAAAGTTTTTAACATTGAACCATGTCATCTTAGAAGTCATTATCCCAGAACTTTTTCCAATATGTCCTACCCACCACGAGTGACCATGACTTTTGTAAAAGTGGGTTAGCAACAACAGCAAGCACTGAAAACATCTTCCGAATACTGACATCTGTATGAGACTTGCAGCTGTTGGTGGAAATTAAACATCAACCAAATTTCCCTAGCCATATTCCAGCTAACATTATGAGGCTAGTTATGTTCACTGTCTGAATTAAAAAAAAAAAAGTGGTTCTACTAAAGGTCACATTTCTTTCAGACATGGGTCCGTGGTTAGATATTGTTAGTAATAATAATAATAGATAGATACTTTATTAATCCCCAATGGGGAAATTAATTCTTTTTTCTTTTTTTTTTTTATAGCCATATCATGTACGTCACTCTGCATCTGTACGTAAATATATTTTGTTGAAAGACAAAATGTTTGTTGCAAATATTTATTCATTTTGAATTTGATGCCAGCAACACATTCCAAAATATTTGGGTACGGGGCATGCTTACCAATATGTTACATCACCTTTCTTTGTAACAACACTCAATAAGCATTTGGGAACTTGAGAACACTAATTGTTAAAACTTTATATGTGAATTTTTCTTCCCTATTCTTGCTTGATGTACAACTCCGGGGTCTTCTCATGTGGTAACATCAGTTGCAAAACGATGCCGGTTTTTACAGGAGTACCGCCTGAAGGATCTAAGGTCACGAGCATTCAGTGTTGGTTTTGGCCTTGCTGAGATTTCTCCAGATTATCTGAATATTTTTTAGATTTTTAAGGACTTTATGGACTGTAGATGATGAAATCCCTAAATTCCCTGTAATTGCATGTTGAGAATCTGCCAGGTCAAATGATACAGAAATATGGATTATGGAAAGTTATACCGATCCACAAAAACCTGCATTTGAGGTTATTATGGCATTGTAGAACAGATCAGCTATATAAGGCGATACCTCTGGAGCCAGTACGATGCATTTGGTGGCCTGGGCCAATTTTGAGAAAGAACTACCTAATCTATATGTAATCACTATATCAATAGTGCTCAGCAGGCGAAAATCAGAATTGATTCAAGGTTTTTGTGGGTACCAGAGTCTCTGAGATTTAAAAGGAATTAAAAGGACTTTTTCTTTTTGCTTAAGGAGCCTGACAAGCTCCCCTCTCCAGCCATCTGGAGGACTCAGATGAGTTAAAGCAGAGCTAATTCTGTGTTTTTCATATGTCTACACCAACTGGGACATTACCTGAAGTCACACAGTTTAATTCATGGTCAGAACTGGGCCACCAGAAAGATTGGCAATTAAATTATTGGACATTGGACTTTCAAAGAACTTCTGGTGCTGGATTAGAGACTTCTTCTCTGACCTGGTACAGAGAGTTAGAGTTGGCTCAAGTCTCTCCATAGCTCTCTGGATCTCCACATGGCTGTGTGACGAGTCTGGTCTAATACACGTACTACAGTGTCAATAGCCAGCCAAACAACATCACAATTAAGTTTGTGGATGACACCACCGTGATTGGAATTATCGCTGATGGTGATGATACAGCATTCATAAAGGAGGTCCAAAGACTGATGGGGTTTTGTGCACACAACAACTTGGTTATCAGCACCTCCAAGACTAAAGAGCTTATTGTAGACTTCAGGAGGAGGAAGTCAGCTCCGTAGCCAATTAGGATTGATGAGTACTGTGTAGAGACGGGGACCAGTTTCAAGTTCCTTGGAGTGCATATGGATGCAGACTTTCAATAGCGCAACGGAGCAACGTCTCAACTTCCTAAGGATTCTCAGGAGGCTTGACCTAAAGAAGGAACTGCTGACTGTTTACTAACGCTGCTCGGTGGAGAGTGTGCTGACTTATTGTATCTCTCTGTGGTGCTCAAGTTGCACCATGTCACAAAAAAGGCCATACAGAGAGTCATCAACACTGCCAAGAAAATCATTGGCCATCAATTCTCAGACTTTGCATAACACAAAGGACATGCAGACACCACACATAAAGGATTCTAGATGCTCCACCCTGAGGTTTGAACAGTGGAGCAGTGTTTTATATACTAGTAAAGGTATTATGTATTTAATACGAAATGTAATTGCCAGCCAGTGTACAGATGATAAAACAGGACTAATATGGGGCTACATGACAGTAGGCAAGCAGCTTGGTGAGAAGGCGGCAACTGTTGCCGCAATTATTAGAAAATGAAGGAAACACAATATGACTGTCAGTCTTCCTCAGACTGGTGCTCCATGCAAGATGCAAGATCTCACCTTGTGCGGTAAGGATGATTCTGAGAGAAAAGTCAGGAATCAGCCCAGAACTACATGGGAGGACCTGGTCAATGACTCGAAGAGAGCTGGAACCACAGTCTCAAAGGTGACCATTAGTAACACACTATGCCGTCATGGATTAAAATCCTACATAGCACGCAAGGTCCTCCTGCTCACACCAGGAAATGCCCAATCCTCTTTGAAGTTAGCCAATGTTAGTTTGAATGATCTGTAGGAGGCATGGGAGAAGGTCATGTGATCAGATGAGACCAAAATAGAGCTTTTTGGTATGAACTCCACTCACTGTGTTTGGAAGAAGAAGAAGGATGTGTACAACCCAAAAAGCATGGGCATGGAAGCATCATACTTTGGGGGTGCTTTTCTGCAAAGGGGACAGGACAACTGTATTGTATTGGAGGATAGATGGGGACATGTATCAAAAGCATTAAAGATGAGTTGTGGCTGGGGCTTCCAGCATGACAATGACCCAACGATGAATGATCTCTTCATGTCAAGTTCACATAGATAACTTTACCACACAAATATGCAAGTCTCAGAATTTAACACCATTAGAGTAAAAATTATGAGGATGATGGTCACAAGACTGAACATGGAGGAAGTAATTAGCTAATTAGCAGTACTGTTTTAGGACATTGTTTTGCACAACTGCGGCTTAAATGACTTAAAAAATGAAGTGACACCAAAAATGGAGTGTGCATAAAAAGGTTTATTTGGTACTTGCATACTGAACTGGCAGCTTCCTCAGCCAGCTCAAAAGTGGATGTGGCATTCTTAGAACGTCCCTAGCATGCATTGTTTATGCATGCATGCAATGCTGGTTTATCTATTTAGCCTACCTTTTACTTGTTAGCTTGTAAGTTATTCCCTTAGCGTTTTACTCCCTTAGCTCTCCTTGCACTCAAAGCAGACCATTCGGAGGTCTACTTCTTGTTTGTTTGATGGCACATGGTGATAAAAATCATAGATTTTCAGAATGGGTTTGGATTTTACATAGTGATAACAGTGTAAACAAGGGTTTTCTCAAAATATGTAAAGAGAAGATTGGCACATCCAGTGGAGACTAAAAGGCAGCACCAGAAAAAAGTCACATGCCACAAGTGTTTTAAGTGACTTCTATAAATAGTATATCCTTGTCACTACTTCACACTGTAATTCCTAAAGTACAGTACATAAAATACCTAGAGACTATTGAATCCAAAATTCAATGCTAGCAATTTATAGCTGAACTTCAGAACCATATTTAATTTTATTATATGATTTTTTAAAAACTGTTAAAAAACTGTTTTGTTTTTTTTTAAAAAGGATTTATTAGTCTTTTTTGTTATTTTTGTTCTTTTTTAGCTATATTTGTAATAGTAGATACATATATATATTTAAATGGTTTCTTTGAACTGTGGTGGCCTAACATTGACGGTACTGGACTATAAGGTTCTAGGGTTCAAATCCCACCTGTCGACAGTCGACATTGTTGGGTCCTTGAGTTCAAGTTTATTTATATAGCACCTTTTACAATGGAGCATTGTCTTAAAGCAGCTTCACAATATTACACTTTCCTAAAAGGCCAATCCCAAGTTGAGCA
>JAVSBV010170113.1:0-13901 GCA_033117975.1 Parotocinclus spilosoma | reverse complement strand
TGCTCTATCTAGTATCTCCAGCTTCTTTGTGTTTCCGTCTCTACGTTTCCCGCTATCCCTTGGCTTGTGCAGTGTTTGTTATTTTGTTCCTGTGTCGACCCAGCAGTAGTGTAGTCCTCTTCTCTCCTTCTGTAGCTGTCAAGATAGCGTTTCCTTCTCCAGTGTTTCCCTGTCTATCTCAACCCCTGTTTTGTTTGTTCTTTTGCTCGGTGTGCACTCTGCGTTTCCCATCCAGGGTCCCTGCTCCACCCGGGCTACCGCCGCGGTACTCCTCAGTGCTCCTCCTGCATTCTGCCTCCCTCCGCTCGTGGCACATTTCTGCTGTTTACCGTATTCCAATTAAAACCACTTATTCTGCATCTACGTCTCCTGTCCGCTCCTTAGAACCCGTTTTGACAGTTCTGTCATCTATTACTCCATTACTTTTCCTGATGTTTTAGGGTTTTACCATGGCATCGTTTCAGTATCAATATCAAGATACTTTAGGCAGGTATCGTATCGAAAGAAATAATTTTGGCATCATGACAACACCAGTTTGAATCATGTCAGGAGTTGTAGCTCTGTAACCCAATTCCAATTAGGAAGATTCACTATTTGGTACTTGTCTTTAAAAAGTGGGAGATGATTTTCAATAATAAAAACAGATTTAGCATTTTCTGTCATTGGTAATTACACAGACACACAATGCCAGTAATGTAGCTAATTGCACATGATATATTGAGTTTAAATGACATCATTTTGTGGTTACTTGTGGTTCTCGGAAACCAAAACATGGGATTAGGAGAGCACAGTCGGTCTGGGGTCCAGTCGTTGTATGCAGGATATTGTATTAAAAAACCTGTTCCGAGTGTTGACTAGCAATATGACCTTTTGACCATATCATGCAGTCAATGCAGCTCCATAATTGCTTCTTTCTTACAGATTTGCTATTTAGAACCCTTTTCCCAAATCAAACAAGCAGTCCGGGCACATCTAAGGCAGGCATCATTAATGTGGAAGACGTTGGGAAGAGGTTATATAGAGACAGGTTTAAGAGCGAAGGGTTGTGAGACTGTCAGAAAGAAATGAGGAAAGGGTTTTAAAAAAGTTGTGAACATGAAGAAATTGTGATGCAAGAGTTCCGCAACTAGAATCTAAACAAACAGCACTTTCACCTTAAAAATGAAATCAATTTAGAAACGTGAAAGCTCTCTAGCATACTCTAAACATTATTATATTATACACTACATTATTTATTACAGGTTTCTGAAAGATATGGTGTGGAGTTTATCTATATCAAAAAGAAGCAGTCAAAAACAGCCCAGGCGTCAGATGCAACAAACGCAAATGTCCCACAATACAGTAAATCTCTCATCAACTACAATAAACCAAACTTAACAAGCCAAACTGCCATGACCAAATTAGAGGGGTTACTGTGGATGTGTAAACTAATTGTTGTCTGATGAGAGGAGAGCAATATCACTAGACATTATGGAATCCTGGTGATGAAGGGTTAGCAAAGGTTTTGTACACAGTCTGTAAGCATTTACATGTTTGTAAGACACAGCCATGTATTTGAAATTGGGACACTGACTGGCCAGAAACTTCATTCAGAATCAACCATCAATTCATTTAAAACTTTAGGGATCCATAAATTCTAGTACTGAAACACTAGAGCTAGTACATTCGTCAAATTCAGAGAGTAAAACTTAGATTCATTTCCCCTTTCAAATGTTCAAATCCCCTGAAACATCTACTGGGAAATCAGGAAATAGCCGTGTTACATTACTGTTCTCATATCTACTTATGCTTACAACACAAATACATTTAAAACTCTAATTCATTTACATGTTACATCTTAAATACCCAGAAAATTCAAATGTATTTGAGCCTAGAACAAATGCAGTAACAAAAAAAAAAAAAAAAAAAAAAAACATTTATTTTACAATTACAATTACAAGGCACATTAAGATCATACCAATAAACAATACTAACAATACTAATTGCTAATCACATCTAAGAACATATTTTGATAGAATATTGAAGTTTCCCTGCCGGTCCTGCCCGTGTCTGCGTAGGTTTACTACAGGTACCTACAGGTTCCTCCCACAGTCCAAACAAATGCGTGTTGAGTTAATTCAGGTCTCTAAATTGTCCCTTGGTTTGTGACTGTGTGTGTGCCCTACGATGGATTGGCATCCCACCTACAATTGTTCCTGCCCTTGCGCCCAGAGTTGTCGGGTGGGCACCAGCTGGCCCACGACCCCATATGGATTAGCCGGAAGATAATGGATGGATGGATTTAAGTTAACATTATAAATACAAAGCAATCAAGAAACCATACATATGCCACTTTCAACTGAATGAACGAACCATAACCTAAACATTAAAGCTGAATTTCAGTTGGGTCATCAATGTGAAGACAACAAAAAAAACAGTGGTGTGAAACAATGATAGTGTGTTACATTAATATAATGTTATGTTGAGAATAGAGAAGGATATTTTTCTAAGTCTAAAGACTTTTCCACAACATGGTCGGAAATTCCAGCTTCAGAATGATTCTCAGCGTGCTTATTAGGCTGACCTACCAAATTGTTATTTTCTACATTTACAAACCATTTTCATTACTAAATATTATTCCACCAAATGTGTGCAAAGTTTGTTTTAATGATTTTACTTTATTTAATATGGATCAAGGAGTATTTATCATAAATTTCAGGCATATTGCCCAGCCCTGCACACTTATATGCACCTGTACTGTACTGTCTATCAGCTGTTTATTTTAGTACTATGGTACAGTATTAAAAATAAATCATAATTCACCACTGAATAAAACAAAAGTGGATGCTATTGGAGGAGATGAGGTCATTCAGACATTATACACTTCTGCTATTTTCCAACCTTTTATTATAGAAAAAATGTAAATAACCCAAACACTATAGTGTGAAAATGGAAAATGCGAGTAATTAATGGCAAATCTACAGTACTATAGCTACTGAGGATGGGAGGGATAAATTATTCCATACTTATTTATAATGGAAATAAATTCTATCAGAATGAATCTTTCCAGCAGAAGTTCATAATTGTGCTGACTCTGGTTGACTGTGATTTTTAGATGGATAGAGTATCACTCATACTTTGGTCATGTCATATATAATGAAGCTTCGGTTATAACTGACCACTCATTGCTGACAGCACGATACTAGTGTTTCTCACACTTCTGGAAATGAGAGGTCAACACATGGTGTTCTTGTATCCTCTGATCCCTATAGCATGGCATTCTGTTCCATGTCGGAAGATGTCAACAATAGGGTTTAGAGAGGAGGTTGTGCTGCTGACAGAGTGGTCTTCCCTAATGCACATTCAAATTATGGTCGCCGTCAGTGAATTAACAGAAATGAATGCATGCTGTCCCAAACTTTCTGCTGACTGTGCACCCTATTGAAAGCTGTGTACATATAATTTAACAAGGATTTATATCTTGTGCTTCAGCTTCGGGACTCGTATAAAGCCATTTTGCAGCCCATCTATTCAAGATAAGCTGGACATGAAATGGGGGAAGCTTAGGGTAGAGGCAGAGAATGAGATTTGGGGAACATCAGGAGGCCATTCCTCAAACAGACCTGCCCGGCTCAGGAAAAAGAGAAAATAATGAAACAAGTTAAACAAATAGATAGATTTTTTAAATCCTTAATTCTACTAGATTTTTCAAATCCTTAATTCCGCTGCTCCAAACTTCTTTATTACTTCCATTTGGTTTCAACAGAAAAAGTATCACTGTCTAGGCATATAAATGATTAATACCCAGTTAATTTATTAGTCATTCAATATCGAAATCTAACCACCAAGTGAGCACAAGAAAGAAAAAAATGAATTAGTTACAATTAGTAGTGCCATCATCATTATTATAGTGACCCTGTGGAATTTCTACAGGAAAAAAAAAAAAAAAAAGAAAAATGTTCATTTCCCCCATTTTGCTCTAGGCTATCCAGAGTTGATATTCGCATATGCAATTAGATAATTTACATATTGCTTTTTATTGTTCTTAACCTTAAGTTTCTTAATTAAAACCACTCATAACATCCCAAACACTATTTATTTCAGATCTCTGAGCCAAACATTTTGCTGAACAAAATCATATCCTTTTGTAGAATGCATAACCAGAATGCATTGCATCGCATACTGACACAAATGAAAAAATAATCCTGAAAATAATAAACCCTAGAAAAAAAACAAGGGTATGACTGTGGTCTGAAGTATAAAGAGAAGTGGCATGATGTTGGTGTGAACTGAAATGTTTCCTAAAACAGGAACTGTTCTGAGAGAGGAGCACTTCGATCAGAGAGGTACAATATACACATTTGTATGTGCTTGTCCATTCAAAATAATTTAAAACTGCATGGTCATGAAGGAAACATTGTATTAGAAGAACACGCTGCTCCAAACTTAAATGTCATTCAGGCTTGTAAGCACCAATGAAAAGCCACTTGCTGAACCAGAGCTCAAGGAAATAAGCATAAAAACTCACAATTGTAGGGCATGGGAATAAAAGTGCTACTTTGTAGGGGTCAGCAGTAACAACAGCACATTTCAGCTTCTCTATGACATTAGGTCCAGTGGGTATTGAAGGATTTTTTTCTATACTGTGGAATAAGCCCCTTGTTTGGAAATGATCTTTAAGAACATGGGGTCTCAGCATTGGAGGAGCAAGGACACTGTTCATGGATGTGATAAATGAATGGAATGAGCAATGTCACGGAGGACAGCCAAGGGGGCAAAGCTGGACTGGGATTGAATCTAGTAGTTTACATACCATGTTAAAACAGCTGAATAGTTATTAAAGCTCTCAAATTAGCCTCAACCTAGGGGCCGCAATCATTTTGGGTATACATTTGCTATAGCCATACTGATAATTCAGCTGATAAATCATTTCATATTAAGATTCCATTGTCTTATCAACACTGACAGAAGAGCACTGGCAACATTTTTTTAAATGTTATACAAGGCATACACATTGACAAGCATGATGCTATTTTGAACGCACACCAATTATATTGTTGACTCGAATAGCCCGGTGGCATTGTCAGAATTTGAAATCGCAAGCTCTCGATGACAGGTTGAAAACTTACACTGCTGACTGACTCGAAAGCCCCAGACACCGTACTTTAAATCGTCTCTTGTTAGGAAAGATTTATTAGCGTGGTCCTGTATAAAAAGATTCAGCAAGCGCTACATACTGCATCTGAGAAAGTATTAGAACACAAGGTTTTTCTTTAAAAGTTTAGGTTACAGAATGTATAGCCTATTCCTACAATAACATTCCAAGAGTGACAATTTGCTGAAGTCATTCAAGGTTTGTCTCTTGTGGGTGTAGCACCTGTCATTTTGTCACTTGCTAGTTTAGACAGGGATTAAGCTGGTTATTATTAACACGTCGCTGACAACTTCATTTATTATTTATATATATGATTAAGCTAGCACTGCAAATTCTAGAGATGACAAAATTGTGTCAAACAAAGCAGGGACTCGTGCCATTACTAACGCCGTTCTACACCGCACCTGCAACACAGACAATTTAAGTAATAGTACTACCTTAAAACTAATAGCATTCATATGTAAAGACACACTATATTGTGATAATATATTATTGAGCTCGGTCTCCAAGGCAGTTCACCAATTATCTGCCCAGCTGTCCTTACACAAAGTCCATAAAGAATCGGTCTGCCAACCTGGCTGACTTGCAAAGAATCCTAACTCAATCAGACACCTTGAATGCCAAACGTGAGCCAGGCTCAGTCAAACCAGGCAAGATTTTGTGAGCAGTCTAATAACAGTAGTGACTTTTCATCGAAAATTCCACTGACATTGACTCCTCTTAGCTGCACAGCATTTCTTTAATCATATCCTCTGCCATTCATATCCATTGTACCAAACCACTGAGGGCAAAGTCGTGTGTGTTTTTGTTTGCTGAGTTCAAAGATTAATTTGTTTGCTATCCATGTTTGACTTTTGTCAGTCAATATATCAGACCTTTCTTTCCCCCATTTCAGCCAAAAACTTAAAAACATCTCGTGCATCGCTAATAAAATCCACCGCCATACCAATATTCAAGTTATTACTAAACCAGTAATATCTTAACAAAGGTAAGGGTAGGCTGAGTGTCTATACCTGGGAAACACTAAGAGCAAGACCAGCCCATTGCTGGGATGATCCTACTGAGTTAAACTGCAGCTTATGTTCAGTGTGGTCAACTAAGCCATTATGTCTATAGATTTAGCAACTTTTCAGACTCCAAGTTTTTTTTTTTTTTTTTTTTTTTTTTTTTAAGTTGCATAGCTCTCTCCCTGCATCGCATCTCCTCTGCTCCAGGAAAGGGCACAGCACATCCATTTTTGAAATTCAATGGATTAGATAATATGTGCATAATGTTGGTCTTATAAAATTTGCATAGTTTATTTTTGTCAATATGCACATAGTTTGTTTGCTTTATTCTATATAGAAAGTGAGAAAGAAGCAACAAGATATCAAATATGGTGATGTCACTAATATGCACATTACATCATTGTCACATTTAGCAAATTTTCAAGCAGGCTTTTGCTACTTTACTGTACGAAAAGTTGGCAACACCGCTCATGTAAGATCTTGGACTTTTCCATTTCCCCAATATTCAGGCTCCTTAATTACTATTGTTTAGAGCTAAAAACCGAAGAGGTATGTCACATTTCACTGGCAATAACTATCGCCGATTTACATGCACTTTAGTAAATGAAGGTGGAGATTTATCATAGCAAGAGCTTTAAATGACCCCAGGGATCAACACCAACTGCAAATTTCCACTTTCTCTGGCACCAAAAGTTATGCAGATATAATAATGAGCTCGTTACGTTGCATCTACCGCAGGGCGTCAACTGAGGTTTGGCAGCTAGTTCTATTAATCTGATATTTCACCAGTGGCTAAAGGGAACCAAGGTTTTACTGCTTCTACCAGCTGGACCAAATGTTTACGACCTCTCTATAAGAGGGCCACTAGAAACACATGGCTGCTTCAAAGCTCCACCACGTCCCTGCTGTGCCTGGACACAACACCACTACAATTAAACTGATGTTAAAGTATTTCAGCCGGTATTCAACAACTGTTATGCCTCTTTGAAGGAAACTGTGTCGCTCAGGTGCTCTGAGACCGGAGGGAAAAATTTGGGTTCAGTAAGGTCACTTTAACGTAAGAAAATAAACTAGTTAAAAAGGTACTTCATGGACTAAGTTTCATAATAAAGACCACTCTGCTAAAACAAGTAGTCCCTTAGCTCCTTAGCCTCATTTACTGCTCCGCTCTCATGGCCAAGGTAACCTAATTGTTTAGTCATCTGTGCAAATTTCATCTTACAATCTAGACACAAGGTAAAATAACTTTTGCTTTTGTACTCTGGAACTGGTGACTCCCATTCCATCTTGGTCTTATCCCATTGTCTTAACCATATTGAGTAAGTTATAGGGTAGAGAAGCTTCTCAACTTGTGGATGCTGACTCTACTATACAGAAGAAGTAATTAGCTAAGTGGCTGCTACTCTTCAGCTACAGGCCAAACACATGCCATGCTTCTCCCATTCACCTTATTAAAGAGCCGAGGAGGTCTCATCTCATTATGGTTAGCGTGCCTGTATCAAGATCTGGTCATTAACCTCCATAAACAAAGCAAGCACGTGCGCACACCCTGTTCTCTGACTGCTGCTAAATAATTGGCTAGAATCCCATACTTGCTGCCTGTGCTTAATGCGGTCATATTGTAAATTAACATTAATGAAATTCAACAAACCCCCTTACTGAACTACCCATGTCCAACACTGCAGTATGTGCATAGCAAAAAAAGGGTATGATACATACAGTACTTGACAGATTTGCATAATCTGGGTCACTGACGATTTGAATTTGACTGCATTATACACTATACAGTGAGCATGTTTATAAACATTTTAGATTAGTTCTGCAATTGATGGACAATGACTGACAATGGCATTTTAAAAAAATTATTATCATCTTTATATCAAATTTTACTCTACAACAAAATGCATATGTACAACCAAAAATCCATCAAAGAAGTTGTGACAGCATGAGGGAGAGGGAAGAAAATAAAAATATTCAGTCCGACTTGTGTTTATTTTGACTTTCATTTTACTGCAAACCATAACAGCCAAAGATATTTCAACTTTATCAATAGTTAAACTTCATTTCTTTTCAAAAAGTTGGACGAGGGAAATTGAAGTTTAGTAACTGATGTAAATTGATGTGATTTCAACAGCTAACAAAGATTTGGTATAAGATTTGGTACAAAAGCAGCAAGGTCTTAGTCGCAAAAGATGGGCAAAAAATGTCCAGATTGTCAACAAATGTGAGACGAAATTATTGAAAAACATTTTCCCAAAAGAAATACTGGAAGGATTTACATATTTCTCCCTACACAGTGCATAGTATCATAAAATGTTTTAAAATATCTGGATACATTTCAGAAAGTCAAAGGCAAGAGAACTAAACCGAAGTCCTCAGATCTCTACAGGGCACTGCATCAAGAACAGTCAATTATCAAAAGTCGATATAACCACAAGGGCAAGGGATGACTTGGGCAACAAATCAAACAGTAACAAATTAAATTAGGTTGACCAAACAATACATGAAATATACTTGGTTCATACCAGTGGTGGCTGCTGATCTTTCAAAGAGGGGAAAGCTCATTGTCAGCTTACATCATAATATGTCAATATAAATGTCAGTTTATTTATACATACATTTTGCCATCCATTCCTTTTCAAGAAAGTGGTATTTGACCCTATTGTGCCAAGTAGGTGCGTTTTCCAGGAACTTGACCAGTGTCCTCTTAATGACCAATAGAGTTAGGTTGCGTAGTCACCACTGGCCCATTGTATTGCAGGTGTAAGACGTGTGCCTTTTTAAACAAGAAAACCTCCATTCTACAACGGCAGAAGTAGCTCCAATTGTTGCCACTAATTATTACAGTTTGTACAGCTGAGGCAGTACACTTTTTAACGCCAAGTGAAATCACACAGCTTTTACCATGCCAGTCCTGATTTGAATAGTCTCAGTCTCCTTGAAAATGGAGTATTGGACATAACTTTTCAGGACACTCTGAAATGCCTCTTCTGGAAACACGTCTTCCATGTAACAAAACTTCCCTGGATTGAAAAATTCTAAGAAGTACAAACTTCACAAATGTGAAAAACTCTCAATTATCTGAATGTACAGATGTCTGTAGTGCTTCTGGGGATCCTGAAACTGGGAGAGACTCTGCTTTCTCATGGGTCGGATGTGAAACCTGCTGCTTTGGCATAAACAGCTTGGAAAGCCCCCTCTGACTGCGTCTCTTTGACAAAAGCAAGAAAAGACTTAATTCTTTTCTAGCAGTAGAGAACATCCATGGCCCTCTTCTGTACAATATCAAAGACCACATCAGTCTCAGAGAAGGTTTGTTCATATGTGTTCAACATAAACAAAAAGTCCAAATCCTCCAGTTTCATTACAAAACCTTCCAATGTGCACAATCCTGTGTGTCACCATCCATACTCTTATCTGCAATGATGTGATAGAAAGTCTACAGCAGGCCATCAAAGTTGTTTTCCTATAATATTTCAAAAACAGACTGAGCATGTCACCCCTCAGAACCATAAAATAAACAGCAACAAATAAAGCTCTCCTGAATTTTACCTGCACTATCCACACAGCCAGCAATGACAGAAAGTTAAACGCAGAAAGCAACAAGCAATCAGTTGTTTCATCCTGCCATCCTAAAAAGCAGCCTGAATTTGATCCATCATCAGAAGCAGTGGCTGCAAGAACAGAGATCAAGTCATTTTGCATAAAATGAGACACCAGAAAACACAGCTGATGACTGGAATTGTCAAACATTTATTAAAATGAAAAAATAATCTAGCAAAAGTAGGGCACAAACAAGGAAATTTGGTGACATTCTATCATAAATTAAAAAGACAGCACCAGACAAAAAACACCAACTAAAAGTAGCCCACCCATTCCCAGTGGACACAGGTTTCTAAAATCTTTCCTCCTACATGACAGACCAATGAAGTCTGCTTCCGAGAACCCAAAGGGCAATGAACAGAGACAGGAAACAAAATCAATGTTCACCCTCCCTCTCTTTTTCTCTGCCTACTTCCTCTACATATGAATACTTGCAACAGATGCTGATGTGATTATTTATGAACAGTGTGACAAGACTTTAATAATCCCCAGCATTGCAACAGCAACTGGATCCTTTAATGGGCTGGCACCCCATCTATCACATCTTGGCCTACTCTTTCACTAAAAGCAATGACAGGGTTAAAATGGGTTACAATTTGTAATTGATTTTCTTAATGTCCATTTATTAAAGCGTCTGAATGGGTTCACTCAGGATTCCGCCCGCATTCTTCAAATATGGTTGTTCGGTTAATTGGTGTTTCCAAATAGCACTTGGTGTGTAAGATTGTGTGTGCCTTACGATGGCTTGACCCACTGTCTAGGGTTGTTCCTGCCTTGTGCTCTGTGCTGCTGGCTATGCACTGGCACATTTATCACAAAAATATCTCCAATTTACTTTTGTTATGTTGCATAAAACCTTCAGTATAATACGTTATGCATGTATCAGTTTTGATGGGTCATTCTGCACCCCTTTCACACTCACATCAGACAGAAGATTATTTTGGTGCTCCATTTGCACAAGGGTGCAGTATTCTCAGTCCACTGATTTATGACAGCATCTATGACATATTATGAAAGGTGAGCAGTCTATCAGCAAAGACAGCATTATATATCTTTTGCTGAAATGTTGGGCATGGCATGGTGTATTGAGCAGTTCTGATGTACTGTTCAATTCTGACTGCTGACTGATTTAATGGATGATTCAGATTTCTGGCCAACACATCTGCAGACCAGCTGCAGCCAGTGGCGTTTAGGGGTCAGTGGGTGAGAATGGAGCCTTCTGGAAAAGCTGCCATCTAATCCAAACTATGAAGATTGTCTCGTAAATTAAACCCTAGACCATACTTAGTCAGATGCTTTACTGCACGTTGTCATTCTACACTGCCTCTTCTGGAAAAAGCCATTGTGAATGATTAGTGATGCCCTCTCTAGGGGGTCAGTGTGGTACGTGCGCACGTGGGAAGGGGCGCTGTAATTCAATTATCCCAGTCAGCTCACTAGCAAACAGCCATGAAAGCCATAAGATAGGCTGTATCAGCCCCCACATGATCAAGCATGCCATAAACCAAACATCAGCCATCTGAGTACCAGATCAGACATAATATCTAAAGCCTAACCATAACAACAGTTACCAATAATACTGACTGACCCAAAAAAGCTACACAAATAGCTGGTAAGACACCTTTTCTCCCATCTTGATTAAGGTCATTCCAATAATTTATTTTAAAACATGTATAAAAATTATTAGCTCCAAGCAATAATTAGTTATCAATATCCACATTTTCCACAATGAGACCTTAATCAACCCGATGCTCACATCTACAAAGACCAAGATTACCACTGATCAACAGAGAACATCACAATTACCATTAGCTGCTAACAAATATATCAGCTTCATTCAAATGTTAGATCAATGTAAATTGATTGTAAACTTTTTTATTTAGACTATTGATTGAAACCTAATTTGTAAGCATTTCCAACGATTGTCATGCTACCCGTTACAGTACATTACTAAGCTCACAAAAATTAGGGGATATTTCATAAATAAATATTGACTACATTTATTTTCAAGGGTTTTTAAAAACGCAGTGTTTATTCTGAATGTACATGCTATCTCTCTCTCTCTCTCTCTCTCTCTCTCTCTCTCTCGCTCTCTCACACACACCATTTTTACACTTTCAGAATAGTATGATCATAGACCAACTTAAACTCTGTGACAAACTATGAGCAAACTATGAGCCTTAAAGGAATGAACTGACAACACAATGGGAGCTTCTGTCCCTCATAACTCTCTGATACATTAGCCTCGTAAAATCAACGCTCATGCTTGAGAATCTTCTGCTCCTACACAGGTTCAGCATTAATCCACTGCAGAGATCAAGAATCTACAAGAATTTATTGCTGCCACACATTTTCCCTCAGCTAACATGGATTTCAAACAGTCAACCAAACCTATTCCTTGTTTCGGAGTAGCTAGTTCCATCAAGAGATGACAAAACTTCACATCAATAATTCAATTCATAACACTGGAACTTGGAAGGAGAAGAATCATTCCGTTGTATTGTTAGCAATGGTGTGTGCATTCACTGACTAGTCTAAGCCCATAATCCATTAGTTGTCAATTGATCCCGCACACACAGTCAATCAAATACTTGAAGTTCCGATATTAATGGTGATCCAACTTTCTGAATTCTTTCTTGATAGTCAGCTGCACTATGAACCAAAAAGGTCCAGGTTTAAATTCTACCTCTTTTAAGCTCCTAATGTTCACTTAGCATTTATGCCCTTAATCCAGAACTGCTTGGATTTCAAGATCACTTCTTAGTCACTGAATAAATGCAAAGTATAACTGAATTGTGAACCAAAACCAGGTGTAAAGTTTTAGGAGAATTTAAACTGCTGTAATGGTAAACCCTACAGTACAGATCCTAGATATTTACTGGTTTTATTTAAATTCATTTGTCAATAAACATCCATTTCTGTATTACAGACCCTGTAAAACATTTCAAAAAGACCTTTGGAACTGGGGCAATTTACAGCAAATAGGCCAGACGTTTTCTATTGCTTGTTTCTAGGATATGCAAAAAAAAAAAAATAAAAAAAAAAAAAAATACAAAAACAAAATGTGTGTCTATCTATATACACAGACACACACACAGACAGACAGACACACAGACACAGACACACAGACACACAGACACAGACACACAGACACAGACACACAGACACAGACACACAGACACAGACACACACACAGACACACACAGACACACACAGACACACACACAGACACACACAGACACACACAGACACACAGACACACCCACACACAGACACACAGACACACCCACACACAGACACACAGACACACCCACACACAGACACACCCACACACAGACACACCCACACACAGACACACACAAAGTCACACTCCGGAGACACCAATTAACATAACATGCATGTCTTTGGACTGTGGGGGGAAACTGAAGTAAAGCCACGCAGAGACGGGGAGGACGTGCAGACTCCACACAGAAAGGACCCAGGCTGCTAAACTCTGGAGTTGAACCCGGGACCTACTTGCTGTGAGGCAGCAGTGATACCCACTGAGCCACCATGCTACCCTAGTGCGTTAGTATTTATTGCGATTAAGGGTATTTACATGGATGTTACTTTGAGCCATACAACCGTCTTGCACATGAAGTACAGTTCAAACAAACAGTATTGCTAAGTGGCAGCTGCCTCTTTCAGCAGGTTGATGTGTCATGTCTTATGTTCAAGAATTGATTTATTAACAGGACAAAAATGTTCACGGTGTTAATTTGGCCTGCAAATACCTCATAGAAAGTGACACACTAATGAGCCTACTCTTGCCCTTTTCAGACTGGATTAATATATTAGGGGGACTGTGATTAAATCTCTACATCAGGGACAAAGCTCTTCAATGCAGACAGCAAAAAGAATCTTGCAGGATGAAGAAGTGGGTTGCATTCTCCAGTGGCCCAAATGTTTGCATCACATGTGTCATTATTTGCAGCAAAGTAAAAGTACAGTCGATTCTGGTTAATAGGACCACCGGTTAACGGGACCAGCCACTTATTTGGACCAAATCCTAAAGTACCGAAACAAATCCTATTAAATACGTGTAATGTTACTCGCTTATTTGGACCAAAATTCCGCTTAATCGGACCAAAGAACGTGTACAGTATGTAATATCCGTG